>BOPN01002462.1:115000-117500 GCA_017312705.2 Penaeus japonicus
GGCCGACTCCTGAATTCCTCGGACGACTCCTGGTTTCCTCGGACGACTCCTGGTTTCCTCGAACGATTCCTGAATTCCTCGGACGACTCCTGAATTCCTCGGACGACTCCTGGTTTCCTCGAACGATTCCTGAATTCCACGGCTGACTCCTGAATTCCTCGGCCGACTCCTGAATTCCTCGGACGACTCCTGGTTTCCTCGGACGACTCCTGGTTTCCTCGAACGATTCTTGAATTCCTCGAACGATTCCTGGTTTCCTCGGACGACTCCTGAATTCCTCGGACGACTCCTGGTTTCCTCGAACGATTCCTGAATTCCTCGGACGACTCCTGGTTTCCTCGGGCGATTCCTGAATTCCTCGGACGACTCCTGGTTTCCTCGGACGACTCCTGAATTCCTCGGACGACTCCTGGTTTCCTCGGGCGATTCCTGAATTCCTCGGACGACTCCTGGTTTCCTCGGACGATTCCTGAATTCCTCGGACGACTTCTGGCTTCCTCGGACTACTCCTGAATTCCTAGGACGACTCCTAGTTTACTCGAACGATTCCTGAATTCCTCGGACGACTCCTGGTTTCCTCGAACGACTCCTGAATTCCTCGGACGACTCCTGAATTCCTCGGACGACTCCTGAATTCCTCGGACGACTCCTGGTTTCCTCGGACGACTCCTGAATTCCTCGGACGACTCCTGGTTTCCTCGAACGATTCCTGAATTCCTCGGACGACTCCTGGTTTCCTCGGACGACTCCTGAATTCCTCGGACGACTCCTGGTTTCCTCGGACGACTCCTGGTTTCCTCGAAAGATTCCTGAATTCCTCGGACGACTCCTGGTTTCCTCGAACGATTCTTGAATTCCTCGGACGCCTTCTGACTTCCTTGGACGACTCCTGAATACCTAGGACGACTCCTAGTATCCTCGAACGATTCCTGAATTCCTTGGACGACTCCTGGTTTCCTCGAACGACTCCTAAATTCCTCAGACGACTCCTGGTTTCCTCGAACGATTCTTGAATTCCTCGAACAATTCCTGGTTTCCTCGGACGACTCCTGAATTCCTCGGACGACTCCTGGTTTCCTCAAATGATTCCTGAATTCCTCGGACGACTCCTGGTTTCCTCGGGCGATTCCTGAATTCCTCGGACGACTCCTGGTTTCCTCAAATGATTCCTGAATTCCTCGGACGACTCCTGGTTTCCTCGAACGATTCTTGAATTCCTCGAACGATTCCTGGTTTCCTCGGACGACTCCTGAATTCCTCGGACGACTCCTGGTTTCCTCGGACGACCCTGAACTTCGACACCGGTTTCCTGAACGATTCCTGAATTCCTCGGACGACTCCTGGTTTCCTCGGACGACTCCTGAATTCCTCGGCCGACTCCTGGTTTCCTCGACGACTCTGGTTTCCTCGAAAGATTCCTGAATTCCTCGGACGACTCCTGGTTTCCTCGAACGATTCTTGAATTCCTCGGACGCCTTCTGACTTCCTTGGACGACTCCTGAATACCTAGGACGACTCCTAGTATCCTCGAACGATTCCTGAATTCCTTGGACGACTCCCGTTTCCTCGAACGACTCCTAAATTCCTCAGACGACTCCTTCCTGGTTTCTCGAACGATTCTTGAATTCCTCGAACAATTCCTGGTTTCCTCGGACGACTCCCTCGACTCTCGGACGACTCCTGGTTTCCTCAAATGATTCCTGAATTCCTCGGACGACTCCTGGTTTCCTCGGGCGATTCCTGAATTCCTCGGACGACTCCTGGTTTCCTCAAATGATTCCTGAATTCCTCGGACGACTCCTGGTTTCCTCGAACGATTCTTGAATTCCTCGAACGATTCCTGGTTTCCTCGGACGACTCCTGAATTCCTCGGACGACTCCTGGTTTCCTCAAATGATTCCTGAATTCCTCGGACGACTCCTGGTTTCCTCGAACGATTCTTGAATTCCTCGAACGATTCCTGGTTTCCTCGGACGACTCCTGAATTCCTCGGACGACTCCTGGTTTCCTCGGGCGATTCCTGAATTCCTCGGACGACTCCTGGTTTCCTCGGGCGATTCCTGAATTCCTCGGACGACTCCTGGTTTCCTCGGACGACTCCTGAATTCCTCGGACGACTCCTGGTTTCCTCAGGCGATTCCTGAATTCCTCGGACGACTCCTGGTTTCCTCAGGCGATTCCTGAATTCCTCGGACGACATCTGGCTTCCTCGGACTACTACTGAATTCCTAGGACAACTCCTAGTTTCCTCGAACGATTCCTGAATTCCTCGGACGACTCCTGGTTTCCTCGAACGACTCCTAAATTCCTCGGACGACTCCTGAATTCCTCGGACGACTCCTGAATTCCTCGGATGACTTCTGGTTTCCTCGGACGACTCCTGAATTCCTCGGACGACTCCTGGTTTCCTCGGGCGATTCCTGAATTCCTCGGCCGACTCCTGAATTCCTCGGCCGACTCCTGAATTCCTCAGACGACTCCTGGTTTCCTCGGGCGATTC
>BOPN01002462.1:125000-127500 GCA_017312705.2 Penaeus japonicus
ACACACAACAAAGCGAGGGTTAGTTGTCATGACAATCACACAATCGCACAACCATAATTACGTTCAGTTCAGTTCAGTGAGCTTTGCGAAGACGTCCCTTCGCCCGGGCTGTAGCACGAGGCGGCCCGGTCGTAACTACGGGTGCTGTGATGGCATTTCCGATAGGAGAAGAAAACTTCCAGATAAACTGGGAAAATCCAGCTATCAAAAAAGTTAAACTTACATTAATGTCTCTGTTCTATCGCCACATAAAACGCTCCTGTTCCCCCATTCTCTACAATTTCGACACACCGCCAAAGAGACAACTGCTTGGGTTCCTTCGAGTCAGGGGGCATATTGCGAAGAGAATATAAAGGCAAGTGATAAGCCTAAACAATCATGTCACCTGTATATATACCTGGTTGTCTGACCAGCTTATCAGGTGACAAATTTCTTCCTCAAATATACTCATCATTCCCGCTGCGTTTGATCACCATCCCTGTACACATAAATGCGTAGATCTCCTGGAATAAGAAATCAGCATGAGCATGGACGCAGCCGCTCTTGCCTCCACGTAGTCCCTTAGCCATCACTGCGTCACAAGATTACAGTTTTTGTACGATTAACCAGAAGTTAAATGTCCCCAGTTCTTACCTTCAGGTGGAGAGTAAAGTTCAACCTGATAGCAAAGTTCAACAAATTTCAACTCTTAAAAGGTCAAAGCTGCTAACTTCCACAGCACTGCCTCCGCACTGACAAGAAATCAATAAAAAGCTTTATCAGATCTTATCAGGTGACAACTCGACCAGATAACTAAAATCGCGGTTATAAAAGCCCAAATGCATACCACTGCAGTGTGAATGTTCTTTGACACATCTTTATTTTCTTATCAAATACCACTATTAATCACGAAACATTCTCACTTCACACGCTGACGATTTTAGGGCATCCGGCAGGACGATTCCATGTCCCGCATCTCCGGGTTCTGATTCTGAGTTTACAAGCTTCTTTACAAATGTGTTGTGTGTCAAGCTTGGATCCGAACAGAATTCGCGCCATTTTAAGTATCTTTCATATACAATATATATTCGAATATTTGCGTAGCTACCAGCGTAATTAATTCTCTCTACATATCGATCTATCTATCTCTATTTCTATCCTTCGTCTCTTCTCTCGCTCGCTCTCTTCTCTCTCTCACTCTCTCTCTCACTCCCACTCCTACCCAGACTCCCACTCCCACTCCCACTCCCACTCCCACTCCCACTCCCACTCCCACACCCACTCCCACTCCCTCTTCCTCTTTCCCTACTTCTTTTCCCTATCCCTCTACTTCTCCATCTCCCTCTCCCTTTATCTTTTTTTCTCCCCTCTCTCTCTCTCTCTCTCTCTCTCTCTCTCTCTCTCTCTCTCTCTCTCTCTCTTCACATTCTTTGTCTTTCTCTATCTCCTCAAGCTTTCCTCTCTTTTCCTTCTCCTTCTCACTTCCCTGTTTCATTCTCTTTCTCTCTCTCTCTATCTATCTATCTCTGCTCTCTTTTATCTCTTTCTTTATCTCTTCTTATCCCCTTTTTTTCTCTTTCTCTTTCTTTTTCTCTTTCTCTCTTTATCTCTTTCTTTATCTCTCTCTCTCTCTCTCTCTCTCTCTCTCTCTCTCTCTCTCTCTCTCTCTCTCTCTCTCTCTCTCTCTCTCTCTCTCTCTCTCTCTCTCTCTCTCTCTCTCTCTCTCTCTCTTTCTTTCTCTTTTTCTTTCTTTTTTTTTTTTTTTTTTTTTCTTTTTCTTTTTTTCTCTTTCTCTTTCTTTCTCTTTCTTTCTTTCTTTCTTTCGATGCATTTATTTCATTTACTTGTTTTTACTACTTTATCATTTTTCTTTACATTTACTTTTTACTTTTTTCTTTTTCTTTTTCTTTCTTTCCTTCTCCCTCTCCCTCTCCTCTCCTCTCCCTCTCCCTCTCCCTCTCCTCTCTCCCTTTCTTTCACCTACTCACTTCATCAATTTTCACCACTCACTCACTTTTTCTCTCAATTTCCACTTCACTCTCTCTCTTTTCTTCTCTCTTCCTTCTCTCTTCCTCTCGCTCTCCTTCCCTCTCTCTCTTCCCCCCTCTTTCTCTCTCTCTCCCTCCTCTCTCTCCCCCTCTTATCTCTCTCACTCCCTCTTCCTCTCTCTCTCCCTTCCCCTCTCTCTCTCTCTCTCTATCGGTCTTACCCGTTTCCCTCTCCCTTTTCCTTTACTCCCTTCTTCTCGCCTCTCACCGTCACCCTCTCTCTCCCCTTCTCC
This sequence comes from Penaeus japonicus, assembly GCA_017312705.2. NCBI lineage: Eukaryota > Metazoa > Arthropoda > Malacostraca > Decapoda > Penaeidae > Penaeus > Penaeus japonicus. The sequence continues at coordinate 127,261 of BOPN01002462.1, forward strand.
TTTCCCCTACTTACTCTCTTCCCTCACTTTCCTCCTCACACTCTCTCTCTCCCTCCCTCTCCCCCTCCCCCTCCCCTCCCCTCACCCTTCCTCTCCCCTCCTTTTACCCCTTCGCCTCTCTCTCCCACTCCCAAACTCTTCTTGTCTTTTGGCCAGGAGGACTTCCTGTTGCCCCCTCCCCACCCTTCCCCTTATTATCATCTTTAATCATTATCTTTATCATTAGCATGAATCTATTCT
>BOPN01002462.1:165000-170000 GCA_017312705.2 Penaeus japonicus
CTGGCGTTTGTCTGTGATGGAATAGATGAAAAATGTATCTTCTTATGGCGTAAAATTAAGGGAAATAATAGTATCAAAAAATCTTATACATGTATGTATACACTCACACACACACACTCACACACACACACACACACACACACACAAACACACTTATTTCAGTCAGAATTTCTTTCTCCAACACAGATTTTTTATTTTAAATGTTCTTGACATGTTATTCAACCAACATGACTCAAATTTCCTATAAACCCAGAATTACATCCATATTCTTGCAAGTAAATCATTTTACAGATCACAGATATTAAGAGCAATACTTACCAACTTTTTTGACAGCCTCTGATTCAGTCTTTTTATTTTCAACAGTTTTATTATTATCATCATTACTTATATCTAAGCCAAGCATTAACTGAAGTTCAATTGTCTCCAGTCCTGGTTGATTTTTATGCTCCCAATTAATCTGCAGAAATAACCAAAATGAAATTATATATTGTAAGATGATGACATAAATAAACACTGATACAATTTTATTTCAGTCAGAATTTCTCTTTCTCCAACACAGGATTTCTATTTTAAATGTTCTTGACATGTTATTCAACCAACATGACTCAAATTTCCTATAAACCCAGAATTACATCCTGTGAAAACTCTGACTAGTCTCCTACTTGTCTTTCTTCTCTTATCTCCTATCTTCCTTCTTTACTTTATCTGTCTCTTCCATTTGCCTTTTCTGAAAAGTGCTCCTGGCAGTTGGAACACGGAAGCAGGGAGTTAAGGAGTAGGCAGAGTTAAGCCTTTCTGATAAATTCAGTTAGAGGGAATTCTTACCTAGAGGCTCTGCAGGACTAAAGGGTCAGGGCAACTCTATACACATCTATCAATGTATTTCAGTATTTAACCCCTTCAACACGAGGACGCATATACTGCGTCCTCGCAGCGCTCGCGTCAAACCCGAGGACGCGCATACTGCGTCATGGCTGAGTTCTGGTGGAATTGAGTTTTCTTTCTTCCAGATACTGTACGAGATCTTTCAGAATAGAGGTCGGATATGATACGATATATTACTTGACTTTCATTATTAATAATTTATTACATAAGAGTGGGATTCGCTTATAACAGGGGAGGCATTGATGGGCCCTGCTAGCAATCATTTTGTTATTTATTTATGGAACATTATGTAAAAATATAAAACGTATTATGATTAGTTTACCATACTATTTCAATCGTTTTCTTTGGTCATCTGCGCGAGGCCTCCCACCAAGGTCACTCTTTCCATCTTCCTCCCAACCCATGTAAATAACTTGTCACATGCATATGGGGGAAGAGGTTAACAATGCATATTTTGATATATAACACATGATGATTATGTTGAGGTTTTGGCTTAAAACTTGTCATATTCAGTAGCGACGTTTAAAATTTGGCGCGCGCCGGCAGCTCGGATACGGCGCGAGGAGCGTTTTCTACTGCCTGTAGTGAAGGGGTTAATCCATTGCGGACGGGCGTCATGATGTACAAAGCAGGAGCTTTGGCCTGACAATGGTGTCATGATGTACATGACATTTGGGGATTTTGGATCATTGTGCTATATTAAGGAGTTAATGAGGATGACAATTGCAGTCATAATTACTATAATTACCATAATATTAAGCTAACTTAACATCCAAAATCTAGATGGCACCACTTTCTTCTAGCACCAAGTAGGAGAGAGAGCCTTGAATGGCACCCATGTACAGTCTCTAGCAAGGACAACCTTTAGAGAGCAGTGGCACACAGCAAGTTACCGACATCTTGCTCTAAAGTACCACAGATGAAGGATGTGCAGGCAGAATGAGAAGAGGAAAGTAACTCAAACCATACCCAGTCTAAAATGTGCTTCTGTGCCAATAAGAATGCCTTTCACTGTGGCACTCACAGTCATAAGCACAAGTTTCCTTACTCTTCCCTACCTCTTCACGTTATCTTCATTGTAGATGGTTATATGTTTCGTATTCGTTCATGACAGCACACAAATACGAAAAAAATAAAGTTGCTTTTTGTCCTCCCATAAAACAGCAATACTTCTATCACACTGAGAATAAAGAAAATAATGCACTAATATGAATCATATACTAAAATTCTAGTCAACTGCAGCATTGATAGAGCCTGTCTTATGGCACATATAAGTCTCTAAACTCAATAAAACACACAAACCATAAAACACAAAAACGGCTAGTTTTATAATAAGTGATGAGTGAGAGTGGGAAAAGTCAAGGTATGTTGTGTGAAGTTGCCTCGCTCTGAAATAAAACCATCTTGGAGACTGGGCAAGCGAATCTATCCCCCAGCAGCAATGGGTTAATCTGGACACATGCAACTGAATTTTTTCTCTAATCTAAAGATAGATTTTAGCATTTATCTTGATATCCTTCTTGGTTCTGAATCTTTCAGTTATTTTTTTTTTTTTTGTAAACCTTTAATATTTTTGCATTCAATCTTTTTTTTTTTTTTTGTAAACCTTTAATATTTTTGCAAAGATATTATCCAAGAATACAAAACAAATCTGTGGCATAGGTCAGTGCCTTTGTAATCACAAGTTCTAGGGTTTGCTATACCCTTCCTAGTCATCAACTCAGCTGTGATCATTGGCACCAGCTGCTGGAATAAAGTCAGGAACTGAATACCCTACCTCATCCCACAACTTAGAATATATGTTCCTCTACAGATATGTGCCTTACGTAAATTTGGATATCGCGATAACGTTGGCTTTTTTATATAAAAAGCAGTCTCTTTATTACATTTCCTACATATATCATATTGTTTGTAATAGATTTTTCTATAAGAACATATGAATTTAAGGTTAACTAGAATATAAGCACTGCCATACTATAAATGAATATACAATGAAATGTAAATGCGCATGTGTAAATGCTTATAGTCTTTTTCATTTTCAACATTAATAGTTTATCTATTGATCACATACTAGCAGCAAAAAAGAAATTGCCCAGGCTGCCTGCTCCCTTTGTCACTCGCAGACAGTAACAGGGGAACCTGGCTTTATCATGGCTAGACATGATTTTTTTCCCTTTTCAGTACATGCCTATGGAAACCATTATCAAGAGGTTGCTTTATATAGGACAAAGCATTAACCCAATCCCGACGGGCCCAGTGAGAACTGGCAACCCCCTACGCCGGGCCTAAGTAATATCGCCTCGGGGACGTCACACTGGTGTGTCGCCCGTTATCAGGCACGACGGTGTGTCACACAAGTGTGACACACCATCGTCATTGGGTTAAGCAAAGGAATTAACTGATCTTGGGGAGGGAAAGAAGTTGACTGGCAGAAAGTGACTGGCAAGTACAAGGCAAGGAGTGAAACAGTGGGTGGGTGGGTGGGTGGGTGGGTGGGTGGGTGGTTGGATGGATGAATGAGGGGATGGATGGATGGATGGATGGATGGATGGATGGATGGATGGATGGATGGATGGATGGATGAATATAGACAGATAGATAGATAGATAAATAGAAAGATGGATAGCTAGACAATTATGATAATGAGTGGGTGGATGGGTAGATGGATGAATGGATGGATGGATAGATAGATAGATAGATAGATAGATAGATAGATAGATAGATAGATAGATAGATAGATAGATAGATAGATAGATAGATAGATAGATAGATAGATAGATGGATGGATGGATGGATGGATGGATGGATAGATAGATAGATAGATAGATAGATAGATAGATAGATAGATAGATAGATAGATAGATGAATGAATGAATGAATGAATGAATGAATGAATGAATGGGTGGGTGGAAGGGTGGATGGATGGATGGATGGATGGATGGATGGATGGATGGATGGATGGATGGATGGATGGATGGATGGATGGATGGATGGATGGATGGATGGATGGGTAAATGAATGAATAAATGAACAAATGAAAATGAATGGATGAATGAATGAATGAATGAATAAATGAATAAAGATAGATAGATGGATAGATGGATAAATGAATGAATAAATGAACAAATTAATGAAAATGAATGAATGAATGAATGAATGAATGGAACATAGGTCTGGGTGTGTGGGTGTAGGTGTGGGTTTACATAGAATTTTTCAATAATAATACTTTTGAATAAAAATGCTTGAAATCAATCAAGGAATAGGCATCTATGATTTCTATTTTAGAATTAAAGTAGATTTCGCAATCAGATTTTGCATTTGAAAATTTACATTGAATTTCCTTTTAGGCCACTACAAGCTGACCATAAATGCACCTCATTTACTGCAGAAGGTTTAACGACCTTATTTCTTATTACATTAATTTAGGGATTTGTCAGTTACCACTTAGTTAATGTTACCACACATTCAACCATTTTGTTTGTGGGTTTGTGGTACAGCTATGATCCTGTCTCTTTTGCTATCATTCTTCTTTTTGCCAATCATATCTTTCATAAGCTGACTATCTGCCACCTATTTTTGTTCAAATATATCCTAAGGCATATTTGCACTGCATGTGCCTCCACTAAATTGGTAATAAATAGATGGTCAAAACCCTCTCTAATGCAATGCTTGCTAGCAATCCAAGTCTTTTAAACTCAAAATGCATATATCATAAGCTCTGAAATTGTACATCTCTCTGTTCTTGAAGAAAGTTGGTCTATGTGTCCATTTTCTTTGCATTGCTCTTGACAAGATCTTTGCCACTTTGCATACTCTTCATCAATAGTCAAAGGGAAAAGAATACCATCTGTATGAAGTAAGTGTCTGTTGATGTAGGTGAAGTAAAGCAAAGTACTCTTCCAATTTCAGCATATAAATTATTTTGTGTTTGGATGGTCATTCTGACTATTGACAATATAATGTTGTTCACAGTTGAATGCTAGCAAAAGAAGCAGACTTTGACTAAGTAAAAAATTCTTTCAACAGTGGCTGGATTTTCTTTCACAGCTCTTAACCCATTGACACCTGTTGACATCCTATCACAACATAATATTTTGCTTTTTCCAGATGACGTC
>BOPN01002462.1:177500-182500 GCA_017312705.2 Penaeus japonicus
TCGGCACCGATTAGGCCTAAAAGACAGGTGTCAATGCATACATGACGCAACATCGGGATCTGCTTAGAGTTGAAGCGCACACACAATCATGAAGTATTATGTCTGTAACGGCACTAGCTCCAGAGCTGCAGGGTTCCAAATTCAGCCTAAACCCACACTTAATGATGGATTTCTGGAAAAATGTTATTTGGGCTAGGTTGCGCTATCCAGAAGGTGGAGAAAACACTTTCCCCGTCCCACTAACTTTTAGCCAGTGCCGCTAGTGTCATAGACTGCCCATCCTGACTACCAGTTAGGTCATTAGGTGCCCCATCCGCAACGGGTTAATGTTAATGAATTTTTAACTCTACGGAATGTCATATTAGGGCATTGGTCTTTTGCATCATCTAGTAAGAGACTGAGCCAATGACTTCATTTTTTTTCAGTATGTTAGTATTCCCCAAGTATTATCTTCAACAAAAGAAAAAAATCATAGGCCAGGGGATGAAAAATTACGAGTTCATACCTTGGTCTAGTCATAACAACTGTCACTAACATATTTGGAGAGAAACTTTCACTTTGAAGAAAAAAGTAATGTAAGCACAATATGGTTCTTATAACTGTAGGAATTCTATAACATATTGAAGGATAGTGCAGACTCCTCTTAGGCAAAATACTCCCAACGTATTTGCATTAAACTAATTCATCTTCCAGATTAGATTTTCAGCCACTTCCAAACTATCAAGAAAATTTGATTGCCTACATATAAATCAATAAACATTCAAACTCAAAAGAAACAAATGGATTCTACAGAACACTGCAGAATATACACTGAATATGATATCAAAGGATACAAAGCTTATAATCGCCTTGAAAGGCATACGACAGCTTAACAAAGAATGGAGCTTTTGGATTTTGGTTGCTGTTAAGAATGTTCATTACATCCTTCTCTCTGGTCACCTGCTGGACTTTTTTCTCTCGAATAATTAACTCCTTCTCACAGACCTTAACTGTAAAAAAAAAAGAAAAAGGATAGAATTATTTCACAAATCATCAGGTATTCATAAAGCAGTCAAAATAATCAGGCTCTACCAGTACAGTCACATTCCACATTCTAATGCACTTCGATAACAAGAAATACTGCCCAGTACTAGGTAATAAGTAAAAAAATATTTCTGAATGTCGTATCTGCTTGACTATAGGAAGGATTCAGATATGCCCAATGATTAATCTCACTTGGATAATCTCACTCCAGATAGCATCATAGAGGTTAGGAAGAAAATTTTTGAGAAACTGTTGCATGAACATATTTTTAATCTTCAACAAATGACTGATGATAAATGAGTGATATATGGTATAGTTATAAAAAGTCAAATGTATAACATTTCTAACACCCAATGAACTGACAACCTGAATGTCATTTACCAACACTGTTTATTTTTCCAGCAAGCATACTCCAACACAGGCAATTTCACACAAATGGATGGTTATTTTTTATCATATGTCTTAAGTTGCTTTTTGTCCTCCCATAAAACTGTGATACTTCTTTCAGACTAAAAAACTTAATGAGCTGATATGGACTCTACACTACAATTTTAATTGATTAAGGTATTGAGACATATATAAAAGGCTAAAGAAGCATACTTCATCAATGTTTTCAGGCAAACTGATGACTTTTTTCCATATTGATCATTCTTAACTGCAGGAATCATTAATTTCACGTAGTGAAATTCCTAACCCCTACTGTCCTAATCACAAAAATGGGCAGTCGGTCCTATTCACCACAATCATGCAGGTGCTGTCAAGTGCTGGTAGTATTTTATTCCACATTTTTTTCTATGAGTAAGACATATGGACTGCCTACTAATATTTCTGGTAGTTAGGCAAATTTCCTCAAGCCATCTGCCATCAGCCATCTTATCACATTGCCCTTTGTAGGCCCACCTCTCCCTCAGCAAATCCCTGTATTTTTTTCTTTTTTCTTTGTGAAGGTGTGAGAGTAATTCTGGTACTATATTTCACATTTCATACATGGAAACACATACATACCACCCATACCCTCTTACCACACCATACTCTCACATCACAGACAGTATAGTTACCTTATGGTATATCATTGTCTTTATACAATATATTTTCTATGAAATAGCATGCTCTTTTCATGTTTTATTTGCATGTTATATTTGCATTTCCTATAGCCACCCACTATATACTATATCAGCCCCATATCCCCAAGCCCCTGTTATGCTGTCCTCTTCCTCAACCAATCGTTCAGGCAGGTACCCTGCCCCTTTCGTTTTGTAAATGGAACACAGTGTGTGTGAAAAAGCAACTCTCATACTGTGTGACATACTTCATGCAGGCAAACACCCTCTTTCCTTTCTTCTCCCTTTCACTCTTTTCCCACACCACAGCATTACATAACAGTTCCCTTTAAATGTGCAATGATTTGCATGATTTATTCTCATGTGTATAATATGCATGTTAACTTACTCCCATTTCCTTTAATATGTGAGGGGTAACTGAGATGGTTTCTTAAACTGTGAGAAGTAACTGCAATACTGCAATAACTTTTTCAACATCCATGCTTCACTGTGCAGTATGTATTAACCCGTTGCCAACGGAGGATAGATTTGCTTACACAGGCTCCAAGATGAGTTTTATTTCTGATCGAGGCAGCTTCTGCAACACAATTTTATTTTTCCCACTCCCTTTTAGTCACTCATTGTAGAGCTAGAGACATTTTTGTGTTTTGTTTTTTGTGCATTTTATTGTTTTTAGAAATTTATATCTGTCATATCACAGGCTCCATCAATTCTGCAGTTGACTAAAATTGTAGTTCAGGGTCCATATCAACTCATCTTTTTTTCTTTATTCTCACTCAATGTGATAGAAGTATTACTGTTTTAGGGTGGGACAAAAAGCAACTTTATTTTTTAGTATTTGTGTGCTGTCACGAACGAACACGAAACTTATAACCATCCAAAATGAAGTGGTAGGGAAGAGGAAGGAAACTTGTGTTTTTGACAGTGAGTGCCACAATAAAAGGCATCCCTACTGGCACAGGGGCACATAGTAGGCATTGAGCATGATGTGAGTCACCTTCCTCCTCTCGTTCTGCCTGCACATCTTTCATCTGCGGTACTTTAGAGCAAGAGGTCGGCAACCTGCTATGTGCCATCCCTCTATGGAGATAGTGGTTGCTAGAGACCGTAGATGGGTGCCATTCAAGGCTCTCTCTCCTGCTGGTGCTAGAAGAAAGTGGTGCCATCTAGGTTTTGGAAGTGAGTTGAAACCCATTTTGCTTAATATTATGGCAGTAATAATAATTATGACTGCAATTGTCAGCATCACTCACTCATTACTCATAGCACAATAAAATAACATAGTGATCCAAAATCCCCGAACGTCATGACGCCCATTGTCAAGCAAGAGCTCCTGCGTCATGAATGACGAAAAAACACGTCATCTGTCGTTAACGGTTTAAATACATGGTTTTGAAATTTAAATTTTCTGGTGTGTAAATTGAAGCTCTTAAGGGGAGCGACAGCGGATATTTTTTGACAAATATTTTTGAAATTCACGAAAAAAAAAAATTCTCTCATGATGCCAGGGACACCGTGAGGTATCATGTAGTAAAGTTTGTTTTTTAAAATTTAAATCTCCAAGCCATGAGGCGGGCATTTAACCCATTCACGTCAGGGCCATTCCGGCTTTGCACGGTCGCAATACCGGGGTTCTCGAACGCATAAGCCTAACGCCTCGAGATTCTCAGATGCACAAGCCGCAAGCCTGGGCTGCCCCCCGCCTTACCCGAGCGCGTGGCTTCCCCTCATAGCTCGTCCCGGGTGTCTGACGCGAAAACCACAATACGTGGTATCACCTCAACCGGCTCCAATGGGTTAAACAGCTGGCGGTGATGCCATATAGAGTGGTTCATGCACCACCACATGCGCTATGAACAATTGCCAATAAATGCTTAATATCACCTCCCCAAAAGCTTTTTTTTGGTAAATTTCATCACTTGACACTCGGTGGTGGTGGTGGAGGCGCACGCATCCCCTCTCACAGGCCGGCTTTGTCAGTGTACCTCAGCCATTCTCAGGGAAAGGTACGATTCACCTAGAGAGCCATTTTTTCAATGTCCTGCAGGAAATATTCCCTTCAGAGATGACTTAAAGGGGGGGACCAGATACCTTAGCTACTAAAGGATGAACACTAAGTATAAGCAACATTTTGTAAAAATTTCATGCCAATCAAAGCAGTACAACAAAATGAGAAAAAAAAATTCAGGAGCCATTTCTCGAAAACATGCATTTTTCACTTTAAAAAAAATCACAAATTTAACAAAAAATCTGATAGTCCATTGTAATACATCCTTAAAAAGTACAACTACAGAACTATTTTTTGTGTGGAGGAAATTTTGAAAAGATGAAAATAAAATGTTAAAAAAAAGGTCAGAAATTTAAATGTGAATTTTTTAGATTTTTTTTAACTAAAGAATTTTTTTTAATTTCCTCTAGACAAAATGAAGACATATAAACAAAGTTTCTATACTATTCTTTTTCAGTCGATTAACATAAAAATAAAAGCTGTGAAACAAAAAATAAAGATTTCAGATTGTTTCAGAATCCCATTCCATTTCACCCCAATTTCATGAAATTCACAGAATCACATTGATGAACAAACAGTAACAAACAACATACCTAAATTTCAAATCCATAGGAGGTACCAAATGCCTAGGAGGTCCCCCCCCCCCAATGCTCCCCTTAAAAAGACAGAGACCAATATTGGGCTTGTGAAATTTGATGAATCATAATCCTAAGTGCAGTGAAAGCTTTGCAGAATTTCTGGGTTTAGGTCCATTTGAGGCAATTAAAAAAAATGCAGCAATCAGCTGTCTCTGTCGTTGGCTATGTAGCAAGTCCAGCTGTAACATCAAAACTAATCGGTACAATATCTATAGCAACACAATCTCCTCACTTCAAACTAGAATGAGCTACTTTCCACATTTCTAATGT
>BOPN01002462.1:202500-209134 GCA_017312705.2 Penaeus japonicus
AAATATAAAACATATTTAGTGGAGCTTGCTAACATTATACTGAACTATAACATATATACTATACAGGACTGAAATTTAAATGTTAGCCAGAGACATGAATTTGCCAGAAGAGATTGATAACCCAAACAGGGAAGAAAATATACTCAAAGGGATAATCCTAAAACTACAACTTTTCAAATTAACTTTTTTTCATTGCTTCTTTAAATTCTTAAGTAAAATAAAAAATAAGACAATGCATGATGAGAAACATGGTTATAAGCAACTTGAAAGCATTATTTATCCCATTTCTGTGCCTTTAACTTTACAGCATTTCTATTCATCCTCTTTTCTGTCAAAAGCCTAAATGCGTTAAACCATTTGATGATATTTGAAAATGATATAGAAGGTTTAACTTAGGTTGAAAATTGGAAGGAACCAGTAGAATGAGCAAAAGCATTGCTCAGTGATAATCCCTGAAGACAATAAAAATATACATACCTTCTTATCCTTAATAGAAAGTTTAGAAACATTGGGTACTGCAGTTTCAGACACTAGGATGGCCTGAGCATGGGCAGTGAACTTCTTACTGTCCACCAGTGCTGACAATTTATCCAAATTCTTTTCTACAGAAGCCTGAAAAAACATATATTGTCAAAATTATCTATTCTCCCAGGGTAAATATTTATGAAATATATGAAAAGTCTACTTAACCCTTCCACAGAATGCATTTTCAGGGGATAGGATCACTTTTGTACTGTATTTTCCCATTTGTTGAAATTACAAACTATTTATCCTTTCCGTTATGATGACCTAATATATCAAACGGTAATTAGTATCACTTTGCAAATATATCATGAAAATAATAGAAAACACCCTCATCTTAAGATGCCCAGTCCAGGCTGGACACCTGAAGATGAGGCCCATGTCGGAAGGGTTAATCTAATGTACAGGCACAGAAATTAAACTTACATCCAGTGGGCTTTTCCTGGCGGCACTGATATGGGCTAAAGTTCGCTCATATAAAACTAGAGCCTCTGCCCATTTCTCCATCTTGACAAAACTCTCAGCAACAAAGTAGCACCTGAAAAGAGAAGCCATGTTTTACTGACTGTCTGCCCTATTTTATGGATTATGGATTATGTATCTATGTATCTATGCATTCATGCATATATCTATCTATCTATTTGTGTTTTTGTGTGTGTGTGTGTGTGTGTGTGTGTGTGTGTGTGTGTGTGTGTGTGTGTGTGTGTGTGTGTGTGTGTGTGTGTGTGTGTGTGTGTGTGTGTAAATTATGCTGTTAGTTGTTGTAGTCACAATGGCACTAAGGTCAATAGCTAAGGCAATGAAGCTGGTCTCCTAGTAACTGCCAAGAGTTGCTGCTGTTGTGTTGCATCTGGCTGTCAGCACATAATAATTAAACTAGATGACGCTTTATTAACAGAAAAAGTCAGAACAATAATCTAACGCAAATGATTCAGTGTAAAAATAGGAACCGAGTCAAAAGCAAAAAATGTAACATGGAATGACAGTCAGGTATTAAAACCTCTAAACTCTTGCCTGCAAGACCTCCACTGTGTAAAATATAACAATCTTCACCAACACCTGGCATATCTTACTAAGTAATTAATTCTTCAAATGGTTGGCATTGAGATCGCAATATATGCTGGCCATAGTACTATTCTAATTAACATGTTGGTGCGATGTAAAACAAACTTTCCAGTACCATGACCATTCCCAACCATAATGAATAAATAATGAATTCCAAATAATTTTTTGTTGTTGTTGTCTAAACAGAAAAAAGCAACTCCATGAAAAAGAAGAAAAAATAACAACACAGAGCTTAATAGCAACAACAATTTATCTGTATTTTGTCTGTCTTTTCTATAATATAATCAGATGTAAAATTACTTATGCTGAAATTGAGTTATTCTTAACCAAATAAGTGTCTAACTGCTAAGTTGGCTCCCTCTTGTTATGAAATTTGTCAAAGCTGAACATGTACATTTACAGTAATGATATGTCTTGCAAGAAAGATTCCACAAATTCACTTAAAGAAGTGGTGGAGCTGCCAGTTTAGACAAAACAAAACAAAGACACTGACCTGTGAGCCTTGTAGGCAAAAACTTGGCCTTCAACACTATTCTTCAGCTGAAGGTCATCTTCTAACCCTGCCAAATTTGTGATTTCATTCAGGTTCTGAATGATGATCTCTTGAAGACGCACAAGGTCTTGCAATTTTGGTGCTTTCTTTCCTTCCTCAACCTTAAAAATCAGATAGATTAGTATATATAAGTTTCGTACATTTTAACAATATTGCAGACACCCATCTGCAATGGATTAAAATGGGAAGTTTTCATAGAGAAATACAGAAAAACATTTCTCCTAACTTAAGATTTTTTTTTTATTATTGGCACTGGTAAATGGGCACTTCTGATTGGTTAATCACCCGTACCTTTATTTTGTAAAACATGTAGCAAGGGACATTTTGCTGCCAGAAGGGTAAAGTTATAATAATAAATGCTTGTAAGTGGGTGTGGTCATCATTGGTGTGAAAGAGCATGGAATAAATAGTAGAATATCATGGTCAGTGAAACAATTTAAACAATGTACTTTTTCATCATTGGTCAGATGAGCAAATTATTAGTGTTATTACCATGCATTTGCTTCTAAGACATCTGCCAGTATGAAGCTCTGCACACTAATCTCTGCTTAGTGTGCAGGTCTCACTGCCTACTTTGAAGTGGCATTGTATGAGGTTACCTGGTTACCTACAGATGAACTACATCTATAGGTAACCAGTACCACCCTTTTGGAATAAATCTAATATCTGAGTTAAGGCTTGTTTTCCATCCATATTGGTCTGATCATTCAACATCAATATTATTATTCACAAGAAAGTAAATAGTTTAAGCCACCTTGAATCAAACAGTTGTTATCATGGTATAGTACTATAAATTGCTTCAAATTAATATAAAGTCAATATGGTCTTTTAGACATAACTGAGTCTTTCATATATGTTCACCAAGAACCAAAAAGTAAATAAATAAGAAAAAAACAATTCCTCCCTTTTTCTACCTTTAACTAATATGTCTCAATAGTTCTTCCATGCATCACAAATACTGACTTTTCTTCTTCTGCTGTTTTTGCCTTTTCTTAAATATACCAATATATTAAAAAACAAAAAACAAATTTATGAGAATAAGTTTCCTCAGATAGTGTGCACCCTCATTCTTTTTTCTCTTTAAAATAACAATAAATCACTGTAGACAAAATATTAACCCTCTCTGGACGGGTGGTACACTACAGTACCGCGCATTCTAGGACTGTTCGCTAGGGACGCCATACGGCAACGTTTATTTAACTGATTTAGGCCTATGCGTTCAAGAGCCCCGGCATTGTGACATGCAAGGCTGGAATGCCCCCATCGTGAATGGGTTAAAGAAAATTAAAATGAAATGTGTCAAAACTTCAAATTTCTTTTTATTGATTTTCTTTCTTTGTTCTCAGTACCAGTTCAAATTAATAACAAACATCAGATATCAATATGATTTGTTTTGTTTGAAAGTATATTAGAATGGCTTCAAAACCTCGGGAAGCCAATTTATGAATTTCAACTTCAAAGACATTTTATGGTCCACTGCTACTAAAAATGAAGAAAGCATCAATTCTTTAACGTTGGGTGACACTATATCACATCATGGGTTTTTGTATGGCTAGCACGCTGGGTGATCATGCATGCAGCAGTCAGCCGTAGCCAGAGCAGGCAAATAGCCCGAGGCGTTTGGCATGTGCGCTTGAAATTCACTGGCATTTAGACTGGCCAGAGCCAAAACCATCCTGTCATTATTAGGTTAAGATTCATTACCATTGCAGAGCATTATTGACACTGCAACTTCTACTTTCTAATGAACTTACAAAAAGAAAATTTGTGGTTAAGCTGCAATTATAAAGCAGAATAAGAACCGTAACTTAACCCATTCACGATGGGGCTATTTCGGCTCTAAATGGTCAGAATGCTGGGGTATTCAAATGCATAAGCCTAACGCCTCGGGATTCTCGGGCGCACAAGCCGCGAGTGAGTGCTGTACGCCCGATCACCCAGCGCACCGGCCTTGACTAAATATCTCGTCACCGGTGTCTGACCCAAAAAACAGACTGTGATAGCAAGTCAACCGGCACGAATGGGTTAAGACAAATTATTCAAAACCAAAACATGATGACATGCAGTGTCAACATTAGATTAGGACCATAAAAAATATTAGTAATACATACCTTCATTTCTCCGGAGATGATCTTCTGATAAGTATCCACAAGGGCAACATTTCTTAAAATTGTCAGATTGAGGCGATGGTAAGACAAATAAGTGTGTAGGAAATGTAGTGGAGAGACAGCACCCTCATTGGCTTGCTGTCTTGGCTTGAAAGTCTGAAAGAAGGCATCATATATTGAACAAATCATTCTTTTTGTTGTGAATTGCAAATTTTACCAACTGATAAAATGCAGGCTTTTACAGATCACTATGTAGCTATGAGATGCAACCTTATCTTGAAAAAAAATACACTGTTTTAATAATAGCTAAGATCTTGTAATCACAGAGCAGCAATTTAAAATCAACTCACAGGATCGTTTTTCAGGTCATCTCTCACCAACTGAAGAGCATCTTTACATTCCATTAACAATTTGTCCAGCATTTCCACACGTTTATCAGCACTCTCAATGTTCTCCAGCTCCTCGTGAATTAGGCCTTCATTCAGCAAGAATAGACGTACCTGAAAGCATTAATACTATCATTGCTTTTCATTTTAATACCACAATTAACCACATTATATAATCAATGTTATTTTTTTCTTCTCTACATTATAATCCAGTAAGTTTTCAACAGCTGAAATCATCTTTTACTGATCCCTGTGCAAAGGAATAAAGGTCAGTCATAATCTTCAAGATTACCTTTTCATGCTTTACTGCCAATGTACGGCCTCTCCATGTTACCTCACTGAGGGTAGATGCTTGACGCTCTCTTGCTGAGGCCAGAAGATTCTGTAAAAATACAAGTATAAAATGGTAAATGGTAAGCACTTCAGAGCCAAAACTTAATGATACTTTTTAAACAGTAACAAATGAATTCAACAAACTAAAAACCATAAACTTACATCTAGCTTATCTCCAAGAGCTTCACTTCCTCTCATGGCTAATAACGTATCTGTAGCCATCTTGTCACCTAGATGATGACGACAGAACCTGAGCTTTACTTCTAGTTCCTGCAATCGGCTTGCATATATTTCAGATTCCTCTTCAGATACAGCTTCCTTTAACTTGCTGTAAATTGCTCTGTGAAGGTGACATAAGCAAAAATTCAGTTAACCAACAATGATATTACAGAAGATCAAGAGTAGCACTGTAATAAGATTAATTTCTTTGAGTAAGTAAATTACTGCTGATCAGTAACTTTCAAATCTAATAACATAATAACAAATATATTTAATTCTTTTCATGAAACCACATGAAAATAATAAGTTTATTGGATATGCAATTTATGTTTATATAAAGTAACAATAATTTTTAAGACTATGGTGAACACATTTATAACTAAAAAGCCAACATGAAGTAAAAGTCCACCTACAAGGCCTTGTTGAAAAATTCCACTGGTTTATCCCATTCCAGAGACCAATCAGCTAGCTCAAAAAGAACCGTTCCCTGAAGCCAGGCTGAGTAACCCTGTACCTCTAGCTGTGTTCTGGCATCACACACACCACTCTCCTGGAGAGATTTCAGTAATAAATTAGCCTGAGTGAAATAATACTGATGGTAAAGGAATACTTTGTTTCTGAAGCTTGTCTTATGTCTTCCAAAATGATAAAACAACACTGATTCCTTAAAACAAAAAACTCTTACCTCAACAAGTTTCTCAAAAGCTGCAACATACTTAGCAGCTTTTCTTAGCTTGTTACGCATAGAAAATTTCTTTCTATTATCCTGAAGGCTTTCTTCCTTTAGTTGCATTGCGTATGCCCAGGAGCGCTCTATTGTCATAAGAGGAATGAAGAGAAATCTGTTGAAAAACAGAAATTCATTCATTACAGTCACAGACATAGGTCAAGAATATTTAGGCAAGAGCTTTTCTGTACCATACACTTAGTATACTTACTTATCATCTTTCAGTAAATGCACTGTCACTTCCTTCTTCCTGAAGTTCTTCTTATCACCCTGTATGAGTTTAAGGTTCTTCCGCAGGCGTCGTATGCGCCTGCTACAATACTGACGGTAAAGTTGATAATCATTGTGCCTAAGACCATGAGCGAGTTGGGCCTCCTTCACAACTTTCAAAACTGAAAAACAAACAAAGCTTTATATATATATATATACATATATATATATATATATATATATATATATATATATATATATATATATATATATATATATATATATATTGTATATAGTGCTACTAGTACTGTTACTACTTCGATTGTTACAAAAGATGATATTATTAAATAATGCTACAATTATTATTGCAGCTGCTACTACTAACACAGACACTAATAATGATAGTGATACCAACGGTAAGTAAATGATATAAGGATGCTAATATTAGCAATAGGAGTGATATTTACTGATAATAATGATAACCATAAAACCATTATCAATAATGAAGAAC
>BOPN01002463.1:12500-15000 GCA_017312705.2 Penaeus japonicus
ATAGATTTTGTAAAAGACCTATAGACTTTTTAAAAGACCTATAGATTTTGTAAAAGACCTACAAACTTTTCAATAGACCTATAGATTTTGTAAAAGACCTATAGAATTTGCAAAGCAGTTGAGGCAAAAGTGTATTCACATTCAGTCATGTATTTCAAGCACCACATGTATTTCATGCACCATATATATCACAGGCACCACATATATTTCAAGCACCACGTGTATTTTAAGCACCATATATATCTCAAGCACCACATGTATCGCAAGCAACACATATTTCAAGCACTACATATCTCTCAAGCACCATATATATTTCAAACACTTCATATAATTCAAGAACCACATATATCTCAAGCACCACATATACTTCAAGCACCGCATATCTCTCAAGCACCACATATATTTCAAACACTTCATATAATTCAAGAACCGCATATATATCAAGCACAACATATACTTCAAGCACCACATATATCTCAAGCACCACATATACTTCAAGGACCACATATCTCAAGCACAACATATGCTGCAAGCACCACATACACTTCAAGCACCACATATACTTCAAGCACCACATATCTCAAGAACAACATATACTTCAAGCACCACATATATCACAAGCACCACACATATCTCAACCACCGCATATATTTCAAACACCTCATATAATTTAAGAAATCCCCCTATATTACAGAATACTTCGAATCAATGCATTTTGATAGATATTATCTCATCCTATAGCATTGGTTCAAACATGATATTATTCTTACTATTCTTATTTTTCTTACCATTCTTATTATTCTTACTATTTTTATTATTCTTACCATTCTTATTATTCTTACTATTCTTATTATTCTTAATATTTTTATTATTCTTACTATTCTTATTATTCTTACTATTCTTATTATTCTTACTATTCTTATTATTCTTACTATTCTTATCATTCTTACTATTCTTATTATTCTTACTATTCTTATCATCCTTACTATTCTTATTATTTTTACTATTCTTACTGAATCAGGGACGAGAGCAATAGTTCTTCATTCTTCGTTTAAAGGTTTATTTGACTTTCCGAGGATTATGTTATGAAAATGAACTAGCATTGATAACAGTAATCATTGCTAATTAATTAAATGATTAGAATAAATTTAATGGAAGTTGTAATAGGGTTGTGCATTGTCCCTCCTTTGGCTGGTAGGAAAAGTAGGAATTGCAAATAGGCCTATCTTCACGAAGATCAGTTGGTGTTTGATTTTTTGTTGTTGTTGTTTCGCACGGTGATGATTCTAACAGATTATGATAATCACCATGGTGATGATGATGATGATGGGGATGATGATGATGATGGTGGTGATGATGATGATGATGATGATGATGATGATAGTATTAATAATAATGATGGTACTGATAATAATGATAACAATAATGATGGTCATGATAATGATAATAACGATAGATACCATAATACTAATGATGATAATGATAATAACAATGATAATTATAATAATATGATGATGGCATTAACAGCAACAATAATGAGGATGATAACAATAATAGTAATGACATTAGCAATGATAATAATAATTCTAAAAATAATAATGATAATAATGATGTAATAACAATAACTAAAATACATGATAGGAGGAAAAAAATACGAAATGATTCGATAATGAAAGAATATCCACTATTTTCTTTCAACAATATATCAAATACATATGATATAACAATTTAGCAAATTTACACATTTAGAAATATCCAAAACAGTATCCTACCAAACTTCTATTACGATAAGATCACGGAATTTTAAAGAATTATAGATACTGTATGTCTTGCTTTATGCTTGTGGTGTGCTTGCTTGTGTCTGAGGGATATTTTGTTGCTGGTTGAATATTTTATGCGTGGGAGGATCATTTTTCTATGATCTAAATAAAGGAGGAATGATCTTTAAAGTATAATCAAATTAAATTAGAATTATCTTTAAAGTATAATTAAAGGAAATTAGAATTATCTTTAAAGTATAATTAGATAAAATAAGACTTATCTTTAAAGTATAATTAAAGGAAATTAGAATCATATTTAAAGTATAATTAAACTGAATTAGAATTATCTTTAAAGTATAATTAGATTAGATGAGAATTATTTCTAAAGTAGACTCAAATTAAATCAGAATTATCTTTAAAGTAGAATTAAATTAAATCAGAATTATCTTTAAAGTAGACTCAAATTAAATCAGAATTATCTTTAAAGTAGAATTGAATTAAATCAGAATTATCTTTAAAGTAGAATTAAATTGAATTAGAATTATCTTTAAAGTAGAATTAAATTGAATTAGAATTATCTTTAAAGTAGAATCAAATTAAATCAGAATTATCTTTAAAGTAGACTCAAATTGAATTAGAATTACCTTTAAAGTAGAATTGAATTAAATCAGAATTATCTTTAAAGCAGTAGAATTCAAGTTGTATATGGAATAATGATGTTAAAGTGAAGTAAATTAATC
>BOPN01002463.1:32500-37500 GCA_017312705.2 Penaeus japonicus
ACATTAACGTCAAGGGTGCAGCCCATAGAAGCCACAACAGCTTTCGCCTGTCGCATAAACCACGGCAGATACGTCGTACTTTGTTGTTAATGATACTAAGATATTTACGGTAAGCCATATGGAAAAAAAACAAAGAACAAGGACGAAGAGATAACCCTTTTGTGTTTGATATTTTTTGGGGGGTTTTGCTCTCTCTCTCTCGCTCTCACTCTCGGTCTCTCTCACTTTCTTTTGCTCTCTCTCTCTCTCTCTCTCTCTCTCTCTCTCTCTCTCTCTCTCTCTCTCTCTCTCTCTCTCTCTCTCTCTCTCTCTCTCTCTCTCTCTCTCTCTCTCTCTCTCTCTCTCTACTTAATCCTTTTGAGATGTATGTAATCATTTGTCTCAATAAACTCGTCAAAGTCAAAGTCAAAAGGCTCTCACACACACACACACACACACACACACACACACACACACACACACACACACACACACACACACACACACACACACACACACACACACACACACACACACACACACACACACACACATACATACATATACTGTTATCAAGCTGATATGAGGATGACTGACGCCCCAGCATAGAACTCCCTCTCAGCTTATTGACAGAGGTCAAAACCTGGCAATGTTCACGCTTAGCACTGGCGTTGAGTTTCACAAACCAGAGTATGATCCTAAGAATTGCAAATTCATGGCACACCACCAGGAGATTATGCAACATGGATCACATACGTTTAACTTTCTGGCATTGCTTATGCATACACATTGCTGGACCAGACGTCTTGTTGTGTTATCATCCTTATATCTTCTCGCGATGGTCGGGCGTTCTAGACTATTCTCTCCACCTGTCAGTTTGATGAGGGCGAGAAGACAGCAATGTTTCTTAGCTACAGTTCGAATGCACGGAATTCATTAGCAATGTTGATCTTGCGCGGCTCATGTGAATGGGATTAACCTTCTATTGACCCCATGTGCGTGTGTGTCTACGCTCACGCATCATTTCCTATCTTTCGTTTGCTATCATTATTTTCTTATCTACTTCACCCCGCCTCCCATTACAGGTCATCCCGGCCCCTCATAGATCATCCCATCCCCCTATAGGTCATCCTCTCCTGTAGGTCAGCCTGCCCCCACTTCCTTCCCCCATTCCGTCTCTCCTATAGATCACCCCCCCCCCCCATCCTGTATAGATTACCTCCCCCGTATAGGTCTCCCCCCCCCCTCCTCCTCCCCTATAGGTTTGCACTCATAATCAGGTTGGTCGGTTCAAACGGTTGGATGTGCAACAAAGGGTAGTAGAAGAGGGGTATAGAAGGAAGATAGAAAGACAAAGAGAGGGAGAGAGAGAGGGATAGGGAGAGAGAGAGAGAGAGAGAGAGAGGGGGGGGGGAGATAGAAAGAGAGAGAGAGAGAGGAATGAGGGAGAGGGAGAAAGAAAGGGGATAGAGGGGGAAAGTAGGGTGGGAGAAGGAGAGAAGAAGAGAGATAGATAGAAAGGGAGAAGGGGGAGAGAAGATAACAATCAAAACATAATAAACAAAAAGAGAAGGATGCGAAATGGAAGAGAGAGAAAGAAGAGACAAAGAGGACCGACTGAGAGAAAAAGGAGAGAGAGAAAAAGGAGAGAGAGAGAGAGAGAGAGAGAGAGAGAGAGAGAGAGAGAGAGAGAGAGAGAGAGAGAGAGAGACAGAGAGAGAGAGAAAGAGACAGAGAGAGAGAGATTCAAATAAATATGTGTATCCGGAAAGATTGATAGACAACTTTTCTTAATGAATTACCAAACAAATATGAATATGAATTATGAATATCATCTGTTTCTGTTTACTTCATTTTCTAATTTCATTGTTCATAAATTTTCTGGTAATCGGATTACATTGAAGAAAAAAATGACACTGATTTTTTCTTTGAATATACCTAAGCATTTTCACAATATCTCTGAAACCGAGTCAAGAAAAATGGACTCACCAACTTTCATTTTTCTTATCTCGTCATCAGGCTTCTTCGACGGCTGCTGGTGATATTGTACAGATAAAAACAGCAAAAGAGAAAAAAGGGGGGAAAAGATGGAAAAAACAGAATAAGTAGATAAATACTTAAAATGTAAAGGAATAGAATAGAGACAAACATATAGAAACATTTATAGACAAATATATAAAGACTTAGCAATGTCTCACTAAGGGCCCGCGTCTTTATGATCCGAGAACACGCGTCATATAACCATCTTATGAAAAACATGTCAGCGACTTGATTTTACGGCTGAAAGGAATACCAGGTCACGTTTCTTTATGTCTGTTTGTTTGTTTCTGTCTTTTTGTCTCTCTTTCTCTTTTTTTTTCTTCTTTTTTTTTCTCTCTCTCTCTCTTTCTTTCTTTCTCTCTCTCTCTCTCTCTCTCTCTCTCTCTCTCTCTCTCTCTCTCTCTCTCTCTCTCTCTCTCTCTCTCTCTCTCTCTCTCTCTCTCTCTCTCTCTCTCTCTCTCTCTCTCTCTCTTTCTCTCTCTCTTTCTCTTTCTCTTTCTATCTATCCACCTCTGTCTCTCCTTCTCTCCTTCTTTATTTCCTTTTTCTTCTATTTTTTCTCTTTCTTCTTCTTCTTTTTCCTCATTATTATTATAAACTGTAATAATGAATGAAATAATAAAGAAGAGAATAAAAATATAAAATTAGAAAAAGAAGAAGAAAGCGAGAGAGAGAGAAAAAATAGCCATGGGTGGGCAGGGGAGGGGGGGATAGGAGAGGGGAGATGGGCAGGGGGGAGGGGGTGGAGACAGGGGGCTGTAGGGGAGAGGGGGGGAAGAGGGTGGAGACAGGGGGCTGTAGGGGAGAGGGGGGGGGGAGAGAGGGTGGAGACAGGGGGCTGTAGGGGAGAGGGGGGGGGAAGAGGGTGGAGACAGGGGATTGTAGAGGAGGGGGAGAGAGGGTGGAGGCAGGGGGCTGTAGGGGAGGGAGAAGGGTGGAGACAGAGGCTGCTTAGGGGAGAGGGGGAAGATTAGGCAGGGAGCTGTAGGGGGAGAGGGGAGGAAGAGGGTGGAGACGAGGGGACTGTAGAGAGAGGGGGGAGAGGGGTGGAGCAGAGGGCTGTAGGGAGGGAGAAGAAAGGGAGGAGACAGGGGCTGTAGGGGGAGAGGGGGAAAGGGTGGAGGCAGGGCTGTAGGGAGAGGGGGGAAGAGGGTGGAGGCAGGGGCTGTGGGGAAAGGGGGTGGAGATAGGGGCTGTAGGGGAGGGGGAAGAGGGTGGAGACAGGGACTAGCAAGGGGGAGAGGGGGAAGAGGGGTGGAGACGGGGGCTGTAGGGGAGGGGGGGGGGGGAAGAGGGTGGGGGGAGACAGGGGGCTGTAGGGGAGAGGGGGGGAAGAGGGTGGAGGCAGGCGGCTGTAGGGGAGAGAAGAGGGTGGAGACAGGGGGCTGTAGGGGAGAGGGGGGGGAAGAGGGTGGAGGCAGGGGGCTGTAGGGGAGAGGGGGGAGGAAGAGGGAGGAGACAGGGGGCTGTAGGGGAGAGGGGGGGAAGAGGGTGGAGGCAGGGGGCTGTAGGGGAGAGAAGGTGGAGATAGGGGGCTGTGGGGAGAGGGAGGAAGAGGGAGGAGACAGGGAGCTGGCGGGGAGAGAGGGGGAAGAGGGTGGAGGCAGGGGCTGTAGGGGAGAGGGGGAAGAGGGTGGAGGCAGAGGGCTGCAAGGGGAGAGAAGGTGGAATAGGGGCACTGTAGGGAGAGGGGGAAAGGGGTGGAGACAGGGGCTGTAGGGGAGAGGGGGAAAGAGGGTGGAGTATGAGGGGGCTGTAGGGGGAGAGGGGGAAGAGGGTGGAACCTGTGGGGATTGTAGAGGGAGAGGAAGAGGGTGGAGCAGGGCTGTAGGGGAGAGGGAGAAGGGAGGAGACGGGGGCTGTAGGGAGAGGGGGAAGAGAGGTGGAGGCAGGCGGCTGTAGGGGAGAGAAGGTGGAATGCAGGGGGCTGTAGGGGAGAGGGGGAGAGGGTGGGGCTTAAGGGGGCTGTTAGGGAGGGGGGAAGAGGGTGGAGACAAGGGGCTGTAGGGGAGAGGGGGTGGAAGAGGGTAGAGGCAGGGGACTGTAGGGGAGAGGGGGCGAGCAGGGGGTGGTCTGGGAGAGGGGAGGAGGCGACTGTGTTGGGGAGGGGAATAGGGGGAATGCATTGTCAGAGATGGGGGAGAGAAGGGGTGGAGAGAGATATAAAACAGAGTGTTTGAAGAGGAAAGAGAGAGATGGAGGGGGGAGCCAGACGGAGGAAGCTGGGGAAGTGTCCGAAGTAAGTGAGTGAACATCACTGACAAGGGGGAAAAGAAGGGGGGGAGAGAGAAGGGAAGAGAGAAACTGAGGGGGAGAGAAGGGAAGAGAGGAACAGAAGGGGAGAGAGGAACAGAGGGGGAGAGAAGGGGAGAAAGTAACAGAGGGGGAGAGACGGGGAGAGAGAAACAGAGGGGGAGAGAAGGGGAGAGAGAAACAGAGGGGGATACAAGGAGAGAGAGGAACAGGAGTGGAGAGATGAACTGAAGGGGAGAGAGGAAGGGGAGGGGAGGAAAACGAGGGGAGAGAAGGAGAGAGAGGAACTGAAGGGGAGAGAGTAACAGAGGGAGGAAAGTAACAGAGGGGAGAGAAGGAAGAGAGGGCAGAGGGGGGTTGTGGGTTCATGTGCTTGAGTGCTTATTTGTAGTTGCTGTGGGTCTGCTCTCTCTCTCTCTCTCTCTCTCTCTCTCTCTCTCTCTCTCTCTCTCTCTCTCTCTCTCTCTCTCTCTCTCTCTCTCTCTCTCAATCTACCTATACAAGGAGAGAGAGGAACAGGAGTGGAGAGAGGAACTGAAGGGGAGAGAGGAACAGAGGGGGAGAGAAGGGCAGAGAGAAACAGAATGGGAGAGAAGGAGAGAGGAACTGGGGGAGAGAGTAGCAGAGGGGAGAGGGGAGAGAGTAACAGGGGGAGAGAAGAGGGGGAGAGAGAAAAACAGAATGGGAGAGAGGAGAGAGGAACTGAAGGGGAGAGAGAGCAGGGGGAG
>BOPN01002463.1:50000-52500 GCA_017312705.2 Penaeus japonicus
TTATCACCATTATCATTATGATTATCATTATCATTACTATTGTTATTACTATTATCATTATCACTACTATTAATGACAACTATGGTAATAACGATAATGATAATAAAGGTAACAACGAAACAAAAATCATAAAAATCAAAGCATTACAACAACAACCACAACAACAAAAACACAAACAAGAACAAATAAGATCATTAATCTTTCCTTCTCCAGGTAGGATGAAGACCGACTGCGGGCGAAGTCGGGAAGGGAATGATCACTTCTTGTCGTGTCCCGAGGCGCTGAAGGAAGCTGGAGACTCCTCTCCCGCGACGAGACTTCTACAGGAGTTTTGCAGCCCGGAGAATTGCAACAGCAACAGCAATTGTAGCAACAGTGACCGAGCTAGTGAGAGCAACAGCGACAGGGACGACGGCGCTCGGAGTAGTGATAGTAATAATAGCGACGGCGGTCGGGGTGATAGCGGTCGTAGGAAGGATAGTCATAGCAATACTAGCAGCAAGGACAATAGCAGTAGCATCAACGTCTGTTTCGACAGCGATAGCGATAGCAATAGCAATAATAACTACAACAAGACTAATAACAACAACAACGACACAAATAAAAAACACAGTGAGATCCGCGCAAAGAGAGACTCGAACGGCAACAGTTCCCTTGTGAGTAATTACAACAAACAAAATCAACAGTCAAAAAACTCCTCTAATTTGTCTTCCCGTTGCGCAAGCGCAATGTGCAAGAGCGACGAGTGTTGCTATCAAAATCACTCTTGCGAATGCGACGCGAGTGCGAGTCGGTTCCGCGAGTGCAAAGATGGCTGCGCGGGCGCGAAGAAGAGCAGTCAGCTGTGCGCGAATTGGAACACAGTGAACAACAACAGGGACATCGTCGCGAAACGCTCGACAGCCTTCTCGAGCAACGGCTGCGCGACCGGCGTTCACAATGACGCAGTTGGCAGCAGTGGCCACGTCCGGCACCGAAGAGGCACTGCCAAGGTCCTCAACAGTGGCAGAAGCATATCTCCCCGCCTGAAGGAACTCCTGCAAGGCCTCAACGAACCAGGGGACTCGGGGAACGCGCCGGTGCCACCAGACTGGCTGGACAGACGTCTCTTCAATCGCGGACGTCAGTTCTACGGGCGCTTCCTCTTCTGCATCTTCTTCTCGGACTTGCTGGCGCTGCTGATGATGTTCACTGTGAGCAGAATCCTCCGGCCGCTCATCTACACGGGCCGATCCGACACGCCGCTGCGCGCCGTCCGCCGCTACGTGTCCACCATCCTCCACGTTGTAGCATGGTACAGCGGCGACGTGTGGGACCCCGAAGACCCGGCCCACAGGGACGTCCTCTCCGTGCGCGCCATTCACGACAAGTCGGCTCGAAGCTTCAACTCGTCAACGGACCACGAGAAAGTGAGCGTGGCCGACGTGAGGGACAGAGGGCACGAGAAGCCTCGGTGCCCCTTCAGCCCCGCCGTGAGGAACGACCTGCGCCATCAGGCCGAGCAGGGCCTCGTCCTGGAGACACCCGAAGACCCGCCGTTGTATATCAGCCAGTGGGACATGTTGGTCACGCAGTACTCCTTCCTGGGGGTGTTGGTGGCCCACCCATGGAGGGTGGGCGCTTGGTGGGCGTCGGAGGAGGACCTGGCCGGCCTCATCCATTTCTGGCGGGGCATCGGCTGGCTGCTTGGCGTGGAGGACAAGTACAACTTCTGCAACGGCAACATCGCCGACACGCGCGCGCTCTGCCTCGAGATGGAGCGCTTCCTCATCATCCCGGGCTTCGCGGCGGCCGACTGGAACCACGAGCACATGTCCACGTCGCTCGTGACGGGCATCAACCACATGATCCCGTTCCTCTCCTACCCGGCCATGCTTCGCTTCCTGTCGGACACCCTGGGCATGTCCCTGCCCTCCTTCGTCGGACAGATGTCCCTCCGACACACCTTCCAGTACTGGCTCATGCGGTTCGTGTTCCACGTCCTCTTCCTCATCCCCGGGGTGATCTACCTCTTCAATGAGCTACTCTTGTTGTCCCTCAGGATCATCCAGGACAAGAATCCGACGTGGAAACTCAAGTCAGAGAAGTACAACGTGAGGGGCTTCCCGCATGTGTACACCTGATCAAAATCCGAAGGGAGGAGCCGAAGCCGCTTTAACTTCTCTTTAGCTTTAATGTCTGGGTCATTTGAGTATATCTACTTCGTCTATGCATACGTTCGCGCTATATACAGAACTATGCATTTCAGGGTCCACTTACATAGATGAATGTCGTGGCAAAAGGTAATAGGACCACTCGAGTCAATATGTGTCGTCTATAGAGAGTAACCTCTCTTGAAGTAGGAGTGAGAAAGACGAACAGAGAGTTAAAACGTTGTCTGAGTAAATACTGGAACTTGCAAAGAAGAAAAAAAAGATTATGTGGGTGTTTCATATTTTATCTAGTACTGATTAAACAAGATAGAAATGCTTTTCCACTGTACCTTAACGTTGCACACTTC
>BOPN01002463.1:65000-70000 GCA_017312705.2 Penaeus japonicus
ACATATATATATGTATGTATATATACACACACACATATATATATATATATATATATATATATATATATATATATATACTCTCACACTCTCTCTCACTCTCTCATTCTCTCTCTCTCTCTCTCTCTCTCTCTCTCTCTCTCTCTCTCTCTCTCTCTCTCTCTCTCTCTCTCTCTCTCTCTCTCTCTCTCTCTCTCTCTCTCTCTCTCTCTCTCTCTCTCCCTCTCTCTTTCTCTCTCTCTCTCTCTCTCTCTCTCTCTCTCTCTCTCTCTCTCTCTCTCTCTCTCTCTCTCTCTCTCTCTCTCTCTCTCTCTCTCTCTCTCTCTCTCTCTCTCTCTCTCTGTGTCTATATCTCTCTCTCTCTATCTATCTATCTATCTATCTATCTATCTCTCTCTCTCACGCACACACACGAACTCTCTCTCTATATTTTTTTTTTCTCTCTATATATTTTTCTTTCCTTTTTTCTTTTTTTTCACCGATTTGCAGGATCTTTCACACATATGTTTTCACCGGTATTTCCTTGAGATTCGTCCAGCCCTATTCCCTCCCTCCCTCCCTCCCCTTCCTTCCAATTTCCCTTACTCTTTCGCTCCTCTTTCCCTTCGACTTCCCTCCTCTCCTCCTTCGCACCTCTTTCCCTTCGCCTTCCCTTTTCTCCTCCCCCTACCTCACCTCCCTTTTTCCAACCCCCCCCTCTCCTCTCCCCCCAACCATCCTCTACCCATTACTCCCTTTTTTATCCTCTTCCCCCTTCATTCCATTCCTTCCTTCCATCCTCTTCCGCATCCCTCCTTCCACCTTCCCTCCACATCCCTCCCCCTCCCCCCCCCCATCCACCGAACTCTCGTGTGTCCACATGACCTTACCGGCATGAACTAAAATGCCACCCACTGCGTCATCACTTTCGACCTTACAGACTCCAGATATAAAGGTCACAATCTCCAGAAAACAGAAATTAAAATCCTGGGTGTCTTCGTCAATGATGCATGTGTGGACTCTTGATTTTGGTTTGTACTTTCGACTTAATATCATGTGGACTGAAGGTTGAATATTCTTTATATCCGTTTCCTCCTTCCCCCCTCCATCCTCTCCGCCACCCACTCACTCACATTCTCTCTCTTTTCTTTCTTTTTTTCTTTTCTTTCTCTCTTTCTCTCTTTTCTTTCACTCTTTCTTTCTTCCTTTCTTCCTCTCTTCCTTTCTCTTTCTTTCTTTCTTTCTCTCTTTCTCTCTTTCTCTCTCTTCTCTCTCTCTCTCTCTCTCTCTCTCTCTCTCTCTCTCTCTCTCTCTCTCTCTCTCTCTCTCTCTCTCTCTCTCTCTCTCTCTCTCTCTCTCTCTCTCTCTCCCTCCCCCTCTCTCTCGAAGAAGAAGAAAACAATCGAGAAAGATGGATGAGCGAAAGAGAGTGAGACAGACAAACAGACAGAGAGAGACAGAGAGAGAGGGGGGGGGTGAGAGGAAAATAGAGTGGGGTGGAGAGGAAGGGGGAGAGAGGAGGTGGTGGTGGTAAAAAGGAGGAAAGTAAGTGCGAGGGAAAGAGAGAAAGACGGTGTAAGAGAGGAGAGAAAATGGAAAGATTAGAGAGAGAAAACGGCGTGAAATAGAGAGGGAAAGGAAGATATACATATATAGAGAGGGAGAGAGGAGAAAGAAAAATGGAGGGGAATGAATTAGAGGGAGGGAGAGAGAGGGTAACGGGAAAGGAAGAGAGCGTGCGGGAATGGGAGTAGAGAGAGAGAGTGAGAGAGAGAAATGAGAGAGAGAAAGAGAGAGAGAGCGAGATAGAAAGAGAAAGAAAGAAAGAGGGAGAGAGAGAAAAAGAAAGAGAGAGAGAGAGAGAATGGTCGAAGTAGACTGTCGAGTAAACGAAAGTGAAAATAAAAAAGTAAGGTAACAAAATTCTCCTGCAACTATGAGTAGAATATGCAAAGGGAAAATGAATTAAATTAACAACATCAACAGTATTATGAACATATACATATATATATATATATATATATATATATATATATATATATATATATATATATATATATATATATATATATATACATACATATATATATACATAAATATATATATATACATATATATATATGTGTGTGTGTGTGTGTGTGTGTGAGTGTGCGTGTGCGTGTGTGCGTATATGTCTACATAATTTTTAATCCCACCAGTTATCGAGTCAGGCACAAAGAGCATCGGTTACGACCAAGGGAGACCCCATTATGAAATCACGTTTGGAATGAGCTCTGCGCTATGATTGGCTCCTATTCACAACTCGCGGTGAGTATTTCAGTCTGGCTGCTCGGTTGTCTGTATGTTATCCATCTATGATGATTCTGCTTTCGCAGTTACGTTACTGAAATTTATGTTTCCATCAGTTGTGAACACCTTTCCCTTTTCTTTACTTCAGGGCTTCGAGGAAAGATGATATTCAGGAACAGCGTGTGGCTCCTGCTGGTGGTGCTAACGCTCTTGGCGGAGGGCCAGCGCCGTAGCCCTTCTCCAGAAGCCTCTCGGGGCCCCGGCGACGTGCGTCGGCTTCTCGGGGCAGGCCGTCAGGTGCGGGCCCTCGGCCGGAGCGCCGAGGAGGACGCGCGCCGTAGCGTGATCCTAACGGATCCTCGGCCGCTGGTGCTGGCGCAAGTGATCCGCGAGATGGGCGGCGGCGACAGAGGGCTCTGCCACGTCCTCATTTACTATGACCCTCAAACGGCGCCGCCTGACTCCGTCGACGCCCTCAGAAGGGCTATCGATGTGCCCTTGACGCTGGTGGACGTGTCCAAGCTCAGGTTCCCGCTCATCACTAGGACACGGCGGCGGGTGCCTCTGCTGGACCTGCTGTCTGCTCGAGCCGACGGCCGCTGCCGGCTGCTGGTGGGCTGGGCGTCCTCCAACTACCAGCGCGGCCTGCTGCTGATCGCGCGCGCCGAGCCGGGCGTCCTGGGGCTCAGGGACACGCTCATCCTGCCCGTCAACAGCCAGCGCCTCGACCGCTTCATGCCGCAGCTGCGGCAGCGAGTGCTGGTCAAGGAGCGGTGGTCCCGCGGCGGTCGCGGACGGCGGGAATTGCAGCCGACCAGGTTCTTGGTGGAGAGGACGTGCGAGATTTGCGATCGGTACTCGCTGCAGCGCCTGGGCGAGTGGCACTTCCCCGGCGGCTGGGAGTGGGGCGGCGTCGCGGCGCGCAACCATAAGCTGACCGGCGTCGAGCTGACCGTCGCCTACACGCCCTCGGTGCCCAACATCTTCTGGGTCTCGGGCGAGCAGCGGCCGCGCCTCGAGGGGGTCGAGCTGCGCCTCTTGGACTACGCCGCGCAGGCGCTCAACTTCACGTACCGCCTCGTCGTGCCGAAGGACGGGGAGTGGGGGCGGCCGCTGAACGGGTCGTGGACGGGCAAGGTGGGCGAGGTGGTCAATGGGCGTGCGGACGTGGCCGTGGGCGGCCTCGTGTACACGCAGGAGCGCGCGACGGCGGCCAAGTACTCCATCCTGTTCCACAACGAGCTGTGGGGCATTATCTGCCCCCTGTCCGCGCGCCTGCCCGTCTGGCCGTACATCATGTTCCCCTTCAGGGAAGACTCGGCGCCGTCCGTGTTCACGATGCTGGTGGTGCTGCACGTGATGGCGTACCTCGCGGGCACGCTGCTGGGAGCGCACACGGGCGCGGCACCCAAGCACCCGCTCACCGAGTCCGTGACGCGGGCGATCCGAACGGGCGTGTCGCTCTACCTGCGCCTCATGGCCTGCCTCTACTTCTGGAACCTCTTCTACTGCCTCATGAAGCCCAAGTACGAGCCTCCGGTCGACTCCTCGCTGGCGCTGCTGCGCTCCGGCCGCAGCTGGGGCATCGTCAGCGGCACGACGGTCACCTCAGTCATGTCATCGTCGCAGCAGGTGGCGCACTTGGACCTGGCGGCCGGCGCGGTGCCCCTCCGCTCCATCAGCGAAGGGTTCCTGCAGCTGCGGGAGGACGCCATCTGCTTAGTGGGCGTGCCCAAGAGGTACGCCCGCGCCACCATCGCCATGCGATACACGACGGAGTGCGGCGAGCCGGGGCTGCAGGTGAGCACCGAGGACCTGCACTCCGTCCTGGGCGGGTGGATCCTCAGCCACACGTCGCCCATCGCGCCCCACGTCAACGGCATCATCCGGCGCCTGCAGGGCTTCGGCCTGCTCGAGCACTGGCGCCGCCAGATGCAGGAGCTGCTCATCACGCGCGGCCCCAGGGACCTGCCCTGCCTCAACCCGCCCATCGCCGCGCTCACGCTGCCCGACCTGCGCCTGGCCTTCATCATCCTGCTGGCGGGCTGGGCGGCCGGGTGCCTGCTCTTCCTGGCGGAGCAGATCGCCTTCGCCTTCAGCGACCAGCCAGGCAATCACCGAGTCGTCCGCCGCGACACGGGCATCAGTGCCGTCGTGCCCATGGCGCCCGGCGGGGGCTCGCGGCCGAACCTCCGGCTGTGGCTGCAGCGCCTGCTGGCGCCCATTCCCTCGCTCAATGTGGATGGCAAGGAGGCGGCCTTCAGGCGCCACCTCGACTCCATCCTGCGGGAGATGTGGGGCGTGAGGTTCCCATGAGGAAAGGCCCCGGAGGCGAGACCCGCATGGGCGTCGCCTCTGGGGCTTGACATGGCGGGGCGCGCGCGTCGCCGGCGTCCGCTGACGCTGTCTCTGCCGCCGCCGGATCTAAGCGAGTCCGAAGGGCGCCGTCCGAAGGAGTCACCGACGCTGGAGAACATGCCGGCCGCGCCCCTCGCGTCCTCCTCGCCGCGGCCCCGTCGTCCCGCCTTCACTGTGGTGCCCCGACGCGCCCCCTCGCGCCCGGGCACCAGCTCCACCTCCGTCCACCCTCGGACCGCCTTGCAGCCCACGGCCAATCGCACCCAAGGTAGACCCCCCGCCGCCAGACCCCCCCGAGAGCCTCTCCCCAGACTCTCCTCGGAGCCTGACCTCACGATCATCTCCTCCCTCTCCCGCCTCAACACTCCCCTGGAGGA
>BOPN01002463.1:90000-97500 GCA_017312705.2 Penaeus japonicus
ACTCCTTGGTGGTCTGGTTGTCTGCAAACATTTCGAAAGACATTCTGGTTGTCAGGAGGGATAAAAACAAACTATAAAGGAGATAACAGGCAGAAAAATAAAGAAAAAAAAAACATAAGCAATGAAGCCACTGGAAAGGATAAACTAAAACTCGAAATGATAATAATAAAATTAAAAAGAAAAGAAAAGAAAAAGACTAGAAGGCGATTTCAAAGAAAAACACAACAAGAAGATTATGTTTCTTACCCGAACACGCAATGTGCAGCGGTAAGAATGTGTCTATCGCTAATGAGAGAACCGCCACAGAAGAACTTGTTTCGGTACACCAGAGCCACCTGTTGGGGAGAAAGAGAACTGCGTGAGAATATGGATATAACTACTTGTTATTTTTTTCTTTTTCTTTCTTTATGTGTGTCTGTCTCCCTATGTGTCTCTATTACCTTTCTATATCATTCTTATCGTTATCATTACCATTACTTTTATCACTGTCATTCGAATTATTATTATTATCATCATTATCATTATCATCATCATCATCATCATCGTCATAACTATTACTAATTATCCTTTTCATTACCATTATCGTTAGTATCATACGCAATGCAAATCGTCATATTCAACAAGCGATCATCAAAATTTCAGATATATTCTGAATTAACAAAAGTTCTAATAGATCATATTTCAAAAAAGTGATGAAAGAATTTTGAAGAAAAATAAACCGGTTCAAAATAACATGGCGTCCTCGAGGTATAGGTTAGCTTATTTTTTTTCGATTTAAATATCGTGAAAAAGTGGAATGGGAAGAGAGAGAGAGAGAGAGAGAGAGAGAGAGAGAGAGAGAGAGAGAGAGAGAGAGAGAGAGAGAGAGAGAGAGAGAGAAGAGAGAGAGAGAGAGAGAGAGAGAGAGAAAGAGAGAGAGAGAGAGAGAGAGAGACGGAGGTAGAGAGACATAGAGAGAGAGATATATAGAGGGAGGGAGAAGGAGAGACATAAAGAGAGAGAAAGAGAAGGAGAAGAACAAAGAAGAAGGGAGAGAGGGGATGAGGGAGACAAATAAACAGAATGAGAGAGAGACAGAGTAAGAGACAGAGACAGATATTTAAACTCTTCGCCATTCCGGCTAAACAAGTCTCTATATTATTCACGCAAAGCTAGAAATGTCAACGGAGCGGCGCTAACAAACATATTACAGCACCTTCTAGAACGTTCTACACCTCTTAAATCTATATTTTGTCAAGAATTATGTTTTTTTTCACAATGACTCCAGCGAGTGAATATTTATCTGTTCAATATTATTCATCGTTATTCATATCACCTCGTTATTCACCTGAGTAATTATCATTAATAATCCTTACCTTTCTTATCTAAAATTATTCCTTCGTAAGTTTATACTTTTATAAAAATAAAAAATAAATGAATAATAATAATAATAATAATAATAATAATAATAATAATAATAATAATAATAATAAAACAAACATTCGAAACAAATTCAGTCAGGAACCAGTGACGTAAGACAAAAGTATGACGTCACTTCCAAGTTGTGACGTCATCGAATCCGTGACGTCACTAGCTCACGACGTCACCGATTTCATGACGTCACAGCTACGTGCATAAGGCCACCAAAACCGTGACGTTTGATCTTCAAATTATGGCGCCATATTGCTTAATCGGGGACTAATATTTGATTTAGATTTGTCATTTGATGATGATGATGAAGGGGATGATAGTGGTGGTGGTGGTAGTGATGGAGACTGATGAGGGTGACGATGATAGAGAGGATGATAATGACTGTGTTGAAGATTATGATGGTGGTGGTCATGATGATGATGATGATGATGATGATGATGATGATGATGATGATGATGATGTTGATGTTGATGTTGATGTTGATGTTGATGTTGATGTTGATGTTGATGTTGATGTTGATGTTGATGTTGATGTTGATTGTGATGATGAGAATGATGGGGAATGAGGAGAATGATGGTTGTAGTGATGATGATACAGCGACAATGATAGTGATTATGATAATAACAACAATAAAGATAATGATCATAGTGATAATTATTATCATAACTATTATAATAACAACTACATAATAACAACAACAAAACAAACACAAAACGAACGCAAATAGCCCCCCCCCCCTCCCACCCAGAAAAAAAACAATAAAATCTTCAAAAGAAAAGCAACAACGATTAAAAAATCCGAGAAAAAAATATGCAAAATAGCACACTTTCAATAACCTTTTTGTTGACATATTCGTTCGCAAAACACGTGAAAGTCTAGAGGCGTGTAAAGGTGAGCTTTGAATCTCTTATAAAGCAATTCGATTCGATTCCCTGTCCGACGCGGTGCATTATGGATCCCATTGAATTATGTCTGGATTTTACACTTTGTTTTGCAATTTTGGGGGGATTTATTTTCGGGTGAGAGGGGGGGAGGATGCGTTTTTTTATTTCTTTTTTTTTTTTTTTTTATGGGGGATTGGAACCTGTGTTAGTGATAGACAGTGGGGGATTTAGACATACTTAATAGGGTGTTTATATTATTCCTTTATTTATATAGTTGTCTATCTATCACTTTACTTATTCATCTATTTAACTATCTATCATTTTACTTATTTATCTATTTATCTATCTATCTCTTTACTTATCTATTTATCTATCACTTTACTTATTTATCTATTTATCTATCTATCACTTTACTTATTTATCTATTTATCTATCTATCACTTTACTTATTTATCTATTTATCACTTTACTTATTTATATATTTATCTATTTATCATTTCTTCATTATATTCGTTATATATCTTTAAAAATGTAGATAGACAACGATCATATTTTTTACGGCATTTATACACGAAATAGGTCAATAAGAGGAAAATCAAGAAGAGATGAGAGAGAGAAGAGGAAGAACAGAAAAAAGAAAGAAAAAGACAGAAAAAGACAAAACAAAAAGGGAAATAAAGACAAGAGAAGAGACAAACAAACAAAAAAAAATGGAAGATTCACAAACACTCTCCCAAGAAGAAATAGGCCTACACATTAATAACTCTATAGCTGATAGTTAATAGGCCTATAGTCGACAGTTAACACGTTGACATTCACAAAGCCACCAAGAACAGAACAACCTAACAAATAAACAGAACAAAAAATACACAAATCAAAACAAACGGATTGAAAAAGACACAAATCAAAACAAACGGATTGAAAAAGACACAAATCAAAACAAACGGATTAAAAAGACACAAATCAAAACAAACGGATTGAAAAAGACACAAATCAAAACAAACGGATTAAAAAAGACACAAATCAAAACAAACGGATTAAAAAAGACACAAATCAAAACAAACGGATTAAAAAGACACAAATCAAAACAAACGGATTAAAAAAGACACAAATCAAAACAAACGGATTAAAAAAAGACACAAATAAAAACAAACGGATTAAAAAAAGACACAAATCAAAACAAACGGATTAAAAAAAGACACAAATCAAAACAAACGGATTAAAAAAAGACACAAATCAAAACAAACGGATTAAAAAAAAGACACAAATAAAAACAAACTACAAAAACAAAAAAAAACAAAAAAAAACAACAACAAAAAACCATCCTACCTGCCAAGGAAACTCGTTAATCTTGGTGTATCCTCCGCCGATGACTCTGAATCCTGAAGGAACCTCGTTCTCGTACTGCCAACACCTGTCACTCACTCGGAGCTCGAAGGCTGAGGGTGAGGTGGAGGGAGAGGTCTTGGGATTTTGATTTTTATTTATCATTTGTTATCATTAGATTGGTTATGTTCTTCAGAACTGATACGACTATTCTTGTGATAAGAATAAACATAACAACAACAATAACAATATAACTATGATATTGCTAATAAATATTGATATTCTTTCATATGAATTCATCCTTATTTATGATAGTGATCTTATTCTGCAATTGATATCAACAACAATATTGCAAATAACACTGATAACAAAAAATATAATTATTTACAACACATAAATAACATCTCTAACTAATAACAAACACACCAAAATTAATAATAATGATCCCACTAAACGCCCACTAAACTGTACCTCTCTTGAACGCAGAAATGGCGGGCGTGGCCTCAATGGTCTCCAGGTACACGCCCTCCTCCTCGGAGTCTGTCTTTTGGGCGCGGATTAAAACCTGCGGAGAAAATGCGCCCGGTTTGAGTCGTGGGGTGGTGAGGCAAGCTGACAGGTGGGACTTTTTTGTTTAGGTATACACACACACACACACACACACACATATATATATATATAGATAGATAGATAGATAGATAGATAGATAGATGTATATATATAAATATAAATATATATATATATGATATTGCTAATAAATATTGATATTCTTTCATATGAATTCATCCTTATTAATGATAGTGATCTAGTGAACGGAGTGATATCAACAACAATATTGCAAATAACACTGATAACAAAAATATCATTATTTACAACACAAAAACATCACTAACTAATAACAAACACCAAAAGAGTAATAATAATGATAATGATCCCACTGAACGCCCACTAAACTGTACCTCTCTTGAACGCAGAAATGGCGGGCGTGGCCTCAATATTAACAGGTACACGCCCTCCTCCTTATATATATATATATATATATCCTTTTCTTTTTTTCATGCACAGTTTTCTTACGGAAACATGTTACTATAATAAAGAAATGTGTTGTTACCTCGTGTTTTTCCTTTGATTGTTTGAAAAAGATGCCTAGGAAAACTATCCCATACTGTTATGAAGCAAATGAGAACTTGTGTGTGCCAAAGAATTTTCATTTTTTTTAGTAAAACAAGAAATGACATTCATGATATAAAGGATTGTTTGTTAATATAGTGTATATCTATCTGGCATGCATGTTTGTGTCTGCCAACGTATATATATATATATATATATATATATATATATACAAACTTGAAGGCGTACATATAGTTATCATAGATGATGTTATTAGGAGGTATTTTGATAAACTAAACAGGAATATATTATTATTCCTGATATTAATTAGAATGATATTAAATATTTTTTAAACATATATCATCATACATATGATTAAGTAATAATTATCATAGTAACCATAATGATAATAATGAAAATAATAGTAATGGTGATAATGATAAGGGTGATGACAACTCTAATGATGATGATAATCATAATCATAATGATGATATCATTATCATTATTACAGTCATTATTATTACTATCATTATCATTATCATTATTGTCATTATTCTTATCATTATCCTTATTGTCATTATCATTATTATCATTATCATCATCACTATGGTTATCAGTGATGATGATATACATATCACCATCACTGCAACAATAATTATTATCATCATTGGTATCCTTACCATCCCCAGTATCATATTCATCATCATCACGATCATCATCATCATACTCATTATCACAATGATCAATATCACACTCGTCATCACAATAATCATCATCAAACTCATCACACTCACCGTCATCACATTCAACATCATGACAATAATACTCCTCACACTCATCATTATCACCCTTGCCATATTCTCACAACACCATCACAATTATCACTATTACACTCGTCACACTCACCACCATCTGACCCATCATCCTCATCATCATCACAAACACCATCATCACACTCATCATTATCACACTCATTATCACAATCGTCATCATCCCACTCATCACCATCACATTAATCATCATCACACTCATCACCATCACACACATCATCATACTCATCATAATCATCATCTTCCCACTTATCATCACCCTCATTATCCACACACAACACCATCACACTCAGCACCATTACACCCACTAACCTCTCACTCATCACACTCAGAATCCTCACTTATTCATCACAACCATCTACATCCCACTCATCCCCATCATCATCCTCATCAACTCACATCCTTCTAGTCATCACCATCACACCCACCATCCTGTCACTCATCACACTTATCATCACAAATCTCATTACCCCAGTCATCACCATCATCACACTCATCCTCATCCCCCTCATCACCACCAACCCCCTCATCACAACCCCCTCATCACCACCCAACCCCCTCATCATCACCAAACTCACATCACTCGGCTTGGGCGACGGGATGGTCCCCGGCATGAGGGTCGTGGGTCCCTCACTCACAGGCGGCCGAATAGTCGTCGCGGTTCCTTCGTCATCGTCGCCCTGGTTCTCCCCGCTGCTGTCGTCGTCCCCCTCGTGGGCGGAGCTGAGAGTCGTCGTCTTGGGCATTTCCTCCGTGGTGTCGTCTGGGGAGGGCGTGGTCTCGGGGGTCGTCGTTTTGTTCCCTGGTTTGGGCGTCGGCCCTAAGGGCTTGACCAGGACGAAGTTGGGCTTCTTGGTGGTGGGTTCGTAGGACTCGGCGTCGGGGTTGCGGATGCCGGCGTAGGTGGGCGCTGGGGGGGAGTTGGAGCGAGAGTTGGGGTTGGTGGTTTGTTTGGTTGTTTATTTTGGCAGGTGGGATGTTTTTTTCTCCCTTTTTGTTTTGTTTGTTTGTTTGTTTGATGTGTGTGTGTGTGTGTTAAAATGTGCTGTGATGATGTGTGTGTGTGTGTGTGTGTGTGTGTGTGTTGATTGACTGATTAATTGTTTGGTTGATTAATTAGAATGGCAGGTGGAATCATTAATATTTTTAGTTTGTACACACATTGGCTTGCACCAGTGTTAGTAGGCGAGGGAGAATGATGTTCTTTGATCTATTTAAAAAATTGTTATCATTGTTGGTGGATCTGTTGATGAATGTTTTTTTTAAGGGGGGGGTGTTAATACTATTGTTATTCCTGGTATATTAATAGATTGATTGATATACAGAGATATTGATCGATAGATTAATTGCTAGGATGATTAATGAATTGATAGATTGATTGCTTGATTAATATATTCATTGATAGACTGATCGATAGATGGATAGATTGACTGATGAATTGATTACTGATAGGTTGATAGATAGATTGATTGCTTAATTTATATATTGATAGGATTACAGATATTCCAGTTGTTTGTTTTGGTTGATTTTCTCTATTTGGTTATTTTCTTGAACTTCATTAATCTATTGACCTGATTGACTGATTTGATTTATTGGTTATCATATTGTTATTATCATTATTATCATAATTATTTTTGCTAGCATTATTATTATCATCATCATCATCATTTCTATCATTATTATTTGTATCACTATCACCAATCACCTATCATCATCTTTATCATCATAACCACATAAATAAAAAATAACAAAATAACACAAGAAAAACAAAAATACAAAAGAGAAAATCACAATAAAAGAAAACAAAGCGACTTACAGTGAAACACCTGGACTTCATCACAGCCAATCTGCGTGACCCGGATGGAGAAAGTGTGGGCGGGGCGTCCCTGCAGCACCATTGCAAGCACGACTTCGCTGTTTTCCTTCACGGCAAAGGTGGC
>BOPN01002463.1:117500-120000 GCA_017312705.2 Penaeus japonicus
CGTATCCTGTATCACTGTCCTGTGTGTTCTCTTCACATATCTTATATTACCCCCTCATTTACTGCCCCTCTGCCCCTCACCCCATAGCCACATTTCCCCACTTCCCCACTTCTAACCCCTCCCCCTCCCCCCTCTACCCCTTCCCCTATCTCCTATATCCCTTGCCTCCAACTCCCCTGCTCCATTATTATCTTTTTGTGACGTCATTTCTGCGATTGAGGTCGGATTTTGCAACGATACTTTGTTGAAGAGCTTTTCCCGAACGTATAGAAAGTCGGGGAATATTTGCGCTGTCTCTCGCTGTCTACTAATGGTGTAATTGGAGGATTGTGAACTAAATCCTAGCTGTGTTATAGTGTTGTCATTCCCTGACTCAATCTTTTGACAGCTCACGTGCATAGCTGCATGTTAGAGCTCGTAAACTTTCTAGCGAAATTATCTTCACACTTACCATCAATATATTGCGACATTGACTTTATTGGAATACAAAGGAGCTATGCATATTTATATGTATATATGTACACACACCGTGTGTGTCCCACCCACAAACTACGTGTGTGAATGTGCAATTTCTTGTAATTCCTCCCTTTATCACAAATGGACTATAAGTAAAAGTATTCCAGCAAAGTTTAAAATTCAGTCACAGACATATAGCATGCACTTCTTTCCCAGAAACCAATTACAGAGACCAACGCCTCAAATAAAAGAACATTGAAATGAGACGCTGCCATCTAACAACAATAACAACAGAACGCTGGCCTCAAAGATCTCGTTGTCAGTACCGTAAGTTCCGTAAGCACAGAGCGGCGAGGAGGAGCGAGCGAGCGATCACCTACGGCCGGCACAAGCGAGGCAAAGTGGGCACCCGCACACCAACACACCAACGTCCCAACTGAGCCCACCTCTGGCCACACGCAGCCCACCCCGCCTCGCCGACACACGCCACTGTTACAAACCCCATTAATTTGGTTCTTACGCTGTTTCTCCGCTTGGAAATCTTCGTTGCCATGTACCAGTCAGTTCGTGGTCGCGTTTGTTCCGCCGCGGGTTATGTGACGGACTGTTCTTGAACGCGGCCTACATTACCGCCGCGCCGAGGGAGGTGTTCGGATCCGTGCATTCCAGCGCGGAAATCGAATCTATACCACCGGAAGAAATATGTATAACAACAACAACAAAAATCGATATGTATTTCAATCATCATGAAGTTTGAACAACCGTATAAACTTACAACAGCACAACATATGACAGTTAAAAAAACAAAATTACTAAAAAATATATAATAATAACAACAAAGCAGAGCACATACGCGACGAAGCCAGTTCTGCGTTACCCTCCTCGACAAGACAAAGGCTCTTGGCGAGGGCTCTTGTCCTGTCAAGATCTTCGTAACACAGAGAAGCTTATCACAAAACAAGTCACGACAAAGGCTGTTGGAATCAAAGGCAATTCCTGGAGAGCGAGAGAAACAGCGGTAATTATAGAGAATTACGCGAGGTAGTATAGGCTATTAGGTAAAGTCTATAATACAAAATTAACACTAGAGGTATTATTTACGAGCGGTTAACAAGCAAACTTAGCAACAGAGATAGTACATGACTCGAGTACAAAGGTAAATCATTAAGCTCAATTGTACAAAGACACACAAAAAAAGCACAATAACAAAAGAAAGTCCCGAAGAAAATATTTTTCGACTATCATAAATCAAATTATAAAAGATCATGTTTACCGTAGTTTGTGGACGAAGAATTGTAGAGAAGAATAGGAGGAAAGGCTAGGATTTCTAATATGCAAAGGATATTCTAAGGAGGGCATCTACGCGGCTCTCGGTCTAGGTTAGGACGCCCCAGGACAAGGGAGTGTGTGAGGGAGGGAGGGGTGGGGGGAGGGAGGCATGTAGGAGGGATGGAAGGAGGGAGAGGACCATTGAGGGAGGAGCTGGCGTGTGTAGAGTCAGTGACCTGGGATAGAACCTGTCGTGGCGACTGGTCTTCTCTCTCTCTCTCTCTCTCTCTCTCTCTCTCTCTCTCTCTCTCTCTCTCTCTTTCTCTCTCTCTCTCTCTCTCTCTCTCTCTCTCTCTCTCTCTCTCTCTCTTTCTCTCTCTCTCTCTTTCTCTCTCTCTCTCTCTCTCTTTCTCACTCTCTCTCTTTCTTTCTTTCTTTCTTTCCCTCTCTTTCTCTCTCTTTCTTTCTTTTTTTCTTTCTCTCTCTCTCTCTTTCTCTCTTTCTCTCTTTCTCTCTTTCTTTCTTTTTTCTTTCTTTCTTTCTTTCTCTCTCTCTCTCTCTCTCTCTCTCT
Organism: Penaeus japonicus; assembly: GCA_017312705.2. Taxonomy (NCBI): domain Eukaryota; kingdom Metazoa; phylum Arthropoda; class Malacostraca; order Decapoda; family Penaeidae; genus Penaeus; species Penaeus japonicus. The sequence goes on from BOPN01002463.1 coordinate 119,797, forward strand.
CTCTCTCTCTCTCTCTCTCTCTCTCTCTCTCTCTCTCTCTCTCTCTCTCTCTCTCTCTCTCTTTCTCTCTCCATCTCTCTTTCTTTCTCTCTCCCTTTCTCTATTTCTTTCTCTCTCTCTCTTATCTCTATCTCTCTCTCACATATCTCTCTCTCTATCTTTCCCGCTCTCCCTCTCCCTCAACTCCCTCTTAATCTTACCACA
>BOPN01002463.1:155000-160000 GCA_017312705.2 Penaeus japonicus
AAGAGGGTGGGGGATGTAAAAGGGGAAGAGGGGGAGATGTAAAAAGGAGGGGTAGAGAAGAAGAAAGGGGATTGGGAAGAAGAAACGGAGAGGTTAAAGCAGGGGAAGAGGAGGGAGAAGGAAGAGGGAGGGAGGAGAAGCGGTCAGTGGAGGAGATAGAAATAGAGTGAGGAGGAAGAGGGAGAAAGGGAGAGGTAAAAAGGTGACAGAAGGGGAGATGGGGAAGAGGGAGGGATAGGTAAATAAGATGGGAAGAGGGAAGATAGTAAGAGGAGGGGAAGGAGAAGAGAGAGATAATGGAGGGGAAAAGAGGTGGGAAGGGGAAGAAGGAGGGATGGAGAGGTAAAGAGGCGAAGGAGTAAGGACGAGAGGAGCAGGAATAGCAGGGGAGGGAGAGGTACAGAGGAAGGGAATAGAGACAAGAGGAGGGGAGAGGGAGGAAAGGAAGGAAGAGAGGGAGAGAGAGGAAGGGGAATGGAAGGGAGATGAGAGAGGAAATGTTATAAAGGGAGAAGAGGACAAGGAGGAAGAGAGAGGAAATGAGTAAAGGAGAGTTGAGGAAGGAGATAGAGGGAAGGGAATTAGAAGAATGGAAGAGGAAAAAAGAAGTGAATGAGAGCAAGAGGAAGGGTAGGGAAGATGAAAAGGGGAGGAAAAAAAATATATATAGAGAGAGAGAAGTGGAGGAACTGAAGAAGGAGAGCGAAAAGAGGAGGAAAACATAAAGAGGAAAATAGAAAGTAAAGGGGGAAAATTAGAGGGAAAGGAGAAGGATAAAGAGAAAAGATCAAGAAGAAAAAGAAGAAGAAGAGAGAGAGAGAGATGTAAAGAATAGACATAATGGAAGTGAAAATAAACACAGACCTCTCCAAAAGTCGTAGGAAAGTAGCCACATACACAAACACACACAAACAGACGCACACGCACACACACACACATACACACACACACTTCCTTCCCCTCCATATTTGTGACCTTCGCATGACCTTGTATGACGTACGGTACACGAACACCTCTAGTACCCTCGAGCCTTACGTACATAACCTTATCTTCTATCTATTCCCGAGTCCGTCTCTACCTTATCCTTATCTATGACTGAGTAAGGGCGATGTAAGAGACGCGGGGGGGGGGGTATGGTGTTACAAAGGGACAGATGTTATTGCATTCTTATGGTGATGGCGGTGATGGCTGAAACGAAACAACACGAAGATAATAACAATGGCAACAATATACACAAGAAAAAGTAATGATAAAGAAAATAAATGTAATAAACGACGAAATTATCACCCAATAAAGCTACTTTAACGAAACAACCGTTAAATAAAAAGGCCAACATCAAAATAACAGCAGAAGTCGGAAAGGTAATAACAGCTAAATAAAGACTAGCATAATAACAATAACTAACCTGTAATAACGGTTATACTATAATAACTGTAATAACAAAGCCCAGAACATCTGTTCTCAGTTCTTTTTAATAGAATCGTTAAACGTCAATTATTTTTCTTTTCATTATTTGTCGTAAAGATGTGGATGAAAATAATAGCTAGCAGCGAAATAAAAAGATACAAAAAGTAAGATAAAAACACACAAAAAGATGCATGACATTACCAAATTATAGGCCTATAGTTTCTCTTTGTTTACTTTTTTTTTCCTTTTATTGAACATTATTCTCGCCTGCTCTTCATCATTTTCTTTCATGAAAAAGAATAATGGAAAACTAAACCAAATATTTCTTAGGCTAAAATTTCCGTAAGTGTAAATTTGATGTTGAATCTTATACAATAAAATTTTCTCTAGTGCAAATGAAAAATGTAATGCTTTCATAATGACGTTCTTAAGGTATAACTGCCTCGTTAAGAGTGCAGTTTGGATAGCAAGTGGTCCTACATTGACGAACTTATTACGTCATTATAGGATACTTCAGTTATAATTGGTTAATAAATCGTCAAGAGGAATATTTTCCAAATTGGCAACTTGATTTGACACGTATGAATACTGATATGAGTATATATGCATATATGTATATGTATATATATATATATATATATATATATATATATATATGTATGTATATATATACATATATATATGTATACATATACATATATATATATATATATATATATATATATATATATATATATATATATATATATATGTGTATATATCTATCTATATACATATATATACACACACACACACACACACACACATATATATATATATATATATATATATATATATATATATATATATATATATGTGTGTGTGTGTGTGTGTGTGTGTGTGTGTGTGTGTGTGTGTGTGTGTGTGTGTGTGTGTGTGTGTGTGTGACTGAAAACAAAATGGTGAAATATACCTAAACAGTGATAAAGAAGAGATAAGGAAGGAAAAAATCCTTTTCGGTAGGCTTATCAAACGTTTAATTGGCATTCTTTTTGGAGAGCCTGAATTACAATAAGGGGAATCAATAAAGAAGGTATAAAGACAAAAATAGAGAGAGAATGATGTGAGAAGGATGATTAAGCAAAAGTCTAAACGTTAAAGAAAATCACATGATCAGATATATATATATATAAAAAAGTAATCTTATACAGAAATATATTGGTGAGACCGATATACATGGGAAAAATACAAGTTCAGTGACCTAAAAAAAAAATAAAGAATAAAATAAAAAAAAGTTGGTTTGACGACATCTAGAGTCCATCCCAACCGCCAGTCCTACCGCCTCCCCTTCCCCCTGCCAAAGATCTTTCCCCCTTCCCTCCTGCCTCTTTCCCCCTTCTCCCCTTCCCCCCTGCCCTCTTTTTCCTCCTTCTCCCCTTCCCTCCTGCCCTCTTTTTCCTCCTTCTCCCCTTCCCTCCTGCCCTCTTTTTCCTCCTTCTCCCCTTCCCTCCTGCCCTCTTTTTCCTCCTTCTCCCCTTCCCTCCTGCCCTCTTTTTCCTCCTTCTCCCCTTCCCCCTGCCTCTTTCCCCCTTCTCCCTACCCCCGCCCTCTTTTTCCTCCTTCTCCCCTTCCCCCTCCTCTTTTCCTCCTTCTCCCAGAATCCCTGCCGTACTTATTTCCTCCCTCTCCCCCTCCCTTCCTCCCCCAATATCTCTATACTTCCATTTTTTCCTAACTCCCCCTTCTCCTCCTGTTCTTCCTCCCCCTTTCTCCACTCCCTTCTATCTCTCTCCCCTATCTCCTCCTTCTTACTTCCCCTTCCCCATCCTCCCCTCTTCTCCCCCTTTCTCACACCCTCCCTAAGTAACCATCCCTATCTCCCTGCTAACCCACTTCCCCCATCATCCATCTTCCTCCCCCTCTCTCATTCCCCTGCCCCTTACCCCCTCCCCCTTCCTCATTTGATATCCTGCTTGTCTTAGCAAGGTCGAGGTAGGTACGCTTTCCGTCCTTCTTCTTTCTTCTCTTTTTCTTTCCTGTTCTTCCTTCTTCTTCGTCATTCCAAGACAAAGAGGTCGAAGAAGAACAGAGGGAGAGGAGGAGGAGGAGGAGAAGGAGGAGGAGAGAGAGAGAGAGAGAGAATGACAGAGAGTGAAGAAAGAGAAAGAGAGAGAGAATGACAGAGAGTGAAGAAAGAGAGAGAGAGAGAGTGACAGAGAGTGAAGAAGGAGAGACAGAGAGAGAGAGAGAAGGAGGAGTACCAAGGAATAAGGAAGGGCGGGAGGAAGACTGGAAAGACGGCTTTCTCGGCGCAAAGGTTCGCTGACCTACGAGGGAAGCCGCGCGCGCGCCCGCCCGCACCTCCTCAAAATTTTAAGGAAGGCGCCAGGTTCAAGGAGTCCGCCACGCTGCGCACTAGGTAGATGTGTCGGGGGGGGGGTGGGGGGGGGGGGGGCTAGTGGCTCTTCTTTGTGGGTATGTTTGGCTATGGAGGTGATGATTTTGTTGTGATTTTGATGGAAGTAGATTAATAATGATAAAGATTATTAACTACTGTCATCCTCGTTTTTATTATAATAGGCATCAATAATGATTACTGCAAGAATAACGAGTAACAATTTGGATAATAAAAAACAGAAAATAACAAAAACAACAGCGGCACCAATGTTAACAACAACAGCAAAATATGCAACAGCGAAAACCATAACAACAGGGACAACAACATGAACAATTGCAACAACAGAAAGAGTAGCAACCACAGAAACAACAACAGCCCACTTTCCATGTATCTCAAAGGCATATAATTCGATCATCGTTCAGTAATAACGATAGTATTACTATTCATAACTGAATTATATAATAAAGAATTATGATAACAACGACAACGCAATGTGAATGATAAATAAAGATGATCATGATAACAACAGCAACAAAAAAAAGTACAACAACAGCAATAGAATAAATCTTTGTTCACTAATGGCGCGTATTGTATTTTAATCTACCCTGTATACCTCGTATGACGGGGATGTGTGTGTGTGTGTGTGTGTGTGTGTGTGTGTGTGTGTGTGTGTGTGTGTGTGTGTGTGTGTGGATAAAGTGGATAAAATATTACACACTCGGAAATGTACACGGATAATGTCAAAGAGCAAGTTTGTTACATATTTCTTAAACCTTTGACCAAAAGTTTGCATCGTGTTAAAGGTGTTTGACTGGGTTGGTAACTGAGTGTGGCAGAAGGAGAGGGAGATGGAGAGACGGATAAGGAGAGGGAGGCGAGAGAGAGAGGGATAGGGGGTAAGAAAAGGAGAGGGAGGAGAGTGGGAGAGAGATAGGAGTAAGAAAAGGGGAGGGGTGAGAGAGGAAGAGGGATAGGGGATAAAAGAAGAAGAGAGACAAGAAGAGAAGGAGAGGCATAGGGGGACAAGGAAAAGATAGGAATAGAGGATAAGAGAAGGAGACGAAGAAAAAGAGAAGACGAAGGGGGAGAGCGAGGGAAGTGAAATAAGTAATGAAAAGGGATAGGAAAAGAGAGAGACGAAGAAGGAGGGAGAGAGGGAAATGGGGAGAAAAAGAAAGAGAGGGACCCCTGATAGATATAGATTGATATATAGATA
>BOPN01002463.1:165000-180000 GCA_017312705.2 Penaeus japonicus
GGGTGAGAATATGACTTGATCGTTCTCATGCGCTTGTTCATGCGTTCCGTTCTCATGGCCCGTTTTTTGAGTGGACTCTTGATATTCCCATGGTGGCGGTGGTTGTGTCTGGTTTTCGCCGGGGAAGTTTTGCAAGGTCTCCTGGTCGTAGGAAGTCGAGGAAGTGTGGTGGTTGATGTGGTCGTTTTGGGGTCGTTTGTGGTCGTTTCTGGGATGATGGTCGACGTTTTGCTTGTGGTCGTTGAGAATGGGGCCTTTGACACTGCAGTGGGTTGGAGGGTAGAATGTGTGGTAGGTGGTAGGGTCGTGGTGGCGAGTGGGCTGAGTGGTCGTGTGGTATGTCTCGCCGTGATGGTTGTGGTCGTAAAACCCATTTTGAATCGGACTTTGGGACGCGAAGCGATCCGGTGATAAGCAAAGGTCTTGGCGATGGTTCTTTCCATCCAGGACCTCCCCTGGCCACCGCCCCCCCGCCTCTTCGTCCCTAAAGCAAGAACTGGCCTCAAACCCCCCTCCCCCCATCCTCTGCGACGCGTGAAAGTGCCTGGCAACAGCGGCGCCGTTCGGACCGCCCGAGGTGTTCACGTTTCCGAAGGAGAAATAGCGCGGCTTGAAGTCCGGCCCGCCTTCAAGGTCGAGAATGTTAGTCGAAGCGAACGTCATGTTGTCCTTAGAACTTTGTTTACCTTCCTCGCAGGAATGTGGGTGTTTCCTTGATCTCCTTTTACTCTTGGGTTTCCCGTTAGACGCACGGCGCTCAACGGAATCAACAGGAACATCGAAATGGTTGCAACTCCACGTATCTGGCTGCCGAGGTCCTTCAAGCTCAGGAAAAGCACAGCTGGAAGACCCTTCGTGACAGACAGTGCCAAGACGGTTCCCTATTTCCGGTTCTTCGCTTCCGGTATAGAAATCGCTGAGATGAGAACACAAACCGTTATCCTCGTCTGACAGTAACCGTGGTCGGAAGACGATGTTGTCGTGAATTCTCGGACCTTTCTTGCTTTCACTTCCGGTGTGTAGGCCTACGTGACCGTTGGAGGAATGTTCTTGATGCGGAAGCTGGGCAAAGGAGTCTCGTGGCATCACGGGAATTTCCACCTGTGATTGAGTCCCGAGTGTTCCGTACGGCATCATAGGAGCATACTGACTGTCAACGACCTGAGGAACGTGGAATGCAATATATTCCATTAGAGAGAGAGCAAGAGAGAGAGAGGGCAGATATGTAGACAAAAAAGAGAGAGGAAGGTTGGTAGGGGAGGGGGAATCAGAGGGAGAAAGAGATAAAGATAGATAGAAAGAGAAAGAGACAGAGAGAGCGAAGAGAGAGAGAGAGAGAGAGAGAGAGAGAGAGAGAGAGAGAGAGAGAGAGAGAGAGAGAGAGAGAGAGAGAGAGAGAGAGAGAGAGAGAGAGAGAGAGAGAGAGAGAGAAAGAGAGAGAAGTATACCAATCATAATCAAAGACACGCCTACAAATAATTCACAATCTCTAGAATTCAACACCCCGAAAACAGTAACAATATCAACGAAAAAAAACACACAAAAACAAACAAACTAATAAAAAAATAATCAACGAAACAAAACAAAACAAAACAAAAAAATATCCCAAACAAAAACAAAACTCACATGATGGATCGGACACAAAGCCATCCCTCCGTTAAGATACGTCGAAGGTAGACAAACACCCCTTAGCGAAGGTAGATTCCCATTCATATCATCGACCTGGGCAGTTGAGGGATAAGGTAGACCATTGTTTGGGTAAGACGGTGGATCGCTTAACACCTGGGAATCAGCTGTTGAATCTTGAAGGCCGTATAACAGCTGGTGCTTCCCACGAACCATCTGGATTACGTCTTGGCTTGTAGATTTGTCACCAGCTGTTTAGGGGGAAGTAAAAATAAGAAAAAGATACATGAGAATGTAATCCGAAGTGACTTTTTTCATTTTCATTTCTCGAGAAAGTGGAAGATCATTATGATAAGTAAGGTTGATAAGGATGATAATAACAACTATAATTATCAGTATTATCACTACTATTATCATTGTTGTTGTTGTAATTTCTATTCTTATTGTTGTTGTGGTTATCATTATCACAACATTATTTATTTTATATATGCCTACTTGTTGTTATTATTATCATAGTAACCACAACAATAATAATGATAATAATGATAACAATGACCATGATGATAATAGTAATGATATCAATAAAAATGCTGATAACGATAACAAAAACAGTTAAATTATTAAAAGCCTAATAAAACTACAGCAATTAGCGATAACAATATTAATGATAATAATAGAAACAATAATAATGATGACAATAGTAATAAAAACAATGATTTTAATAATGATGATAATATACATGATGATGATGACGCAAAACTGTTATAATGATGAGGATAATGACAATGATAGTCCACGCATTGAACAATACAAATACAAACACACATAAAAAACAACAACAAATAAACCCCTAAAACACAGAAAACAAACAAATCCACACACGGAACAATACTAACACACAAAAACAAATAAAAACAAATCGAACAAACAAGCTCACACACTAAACAACACGGCCACAGACACATAAAAAACACAAAAGCAAATAAAACATGTAAAACAAATAAAACAAACAAACACACTGAACAACACAATAACAGACACACAAAAATACACACAAAAACAATTAAAACAAACAAATCAACACACTGTACAACGCAACCACAAAAAAGCATACACTAACAACACAACCACAGACATAAAAAAAAAATAAAACAAACAAAAACAAAGCACTGAATACCTTTAAAAGATCCATCCTTCCGCCCTTGACCTTTGCCCCTGCCCTTGCCTCGGCCGCCCTTAGATACCAGGTCGTCGGGGTGAATAAGCCCTGAAATCTCTAATCTGAAGGCGAAGAAAGTGGTCGGTTATTTTGGGGGCGGGGTAGGCGTGTGGGGAGAGGGAGAGGGAGAAGGGAAGGGGAGGGGGAGGGATAAGGAGAGGGGGAAGGGAGAGGGAGAGGGAGGGGGAGGGGGAGGGAGAGAAAAAGGGGGAGGGGGAGAGGGGGAGGGAGAGAGAGAGGGAGAGGGAGAGAGAGGGGGGGAGGGGGAGAAAGAGGTAGAGAGAGAGAGAGAGAGAATGAGTGAGAGTGAGAATGAGAGAAATTAGAGAGAATCAGAAAGAGAGAGAGAGAGAGAGAATGAAATTCACAAATGTCTCTGAAAAGTTATCTGACTCTATTTGTTTTGGGGAGTTCACAATACATTATTAATAGTTAGCAGTTAATGTTAGTGGCTTTATACTGGATTAACATTTATTCAATATTGATATTTACACATGTTTATATTTACTTTTGTGTGTTCATATTCTGTTTTTGTTTACGTTTTGTTTATTCCCTTATTGTCTGTGTTTATCTTTTGGGCATTAATCAACTAAATGGTTTCTTATTGTTTATTTGTTTTATTTTGTTCTCAAATTTTGACTAATTGTATGATTATTTCAAGTATCTTTTTCATATTTTCTTATCCTTATTGCTTACTTTTCACAGTTTTTGACACTGTTTACATCATCATTATCATTTTTCCTTTATTTTACAAATCATAACCCGGTACCAAAATTATTCCTTTATGTTTTTTTCTCTATATTCTGAGAAATGAATGAATTGAATAACGAAAATCATAAAAAGAGCTAACCTGTATTTATTCCGCCTAGAAAACACATTCGCATTGTCTTCCAACTTGCTGCCCTCGACACCATCATCATCACTATAATCACCATCATCAGACAGGTGTGGCGACGCAGGTGTCCAAACGTTGGTGACGTCACACAAAGGGTGCTGTGCGGCGTCAGACACCTGTAGGAGGGAGATAATAAAAGGTGGGAGGGAGGGAGGGAGGGAGGGAGTAAGAAGGGTGAGGGAAAGGGTGGGACGGAGGGAGAGAGGGAAAGGAAAAGGGAGATAGGGTGAGGATGAGGGTGAGTGACAAAGAGAAAGAGGGAGAGAGAGAGAGAGAGAGAGAGAGAGAGAGAGAGAGAGAGAGAGAGAGAGAGAGAGAGAGAGAGAGAGAGAGAGAGAGAGAGAGAGAAGGGGAAGAGGCACAAAGAAAAGGAGAGTTAATGAAGGGGAAGGACAGGATAAGAGAGTGAACAAGAAGGGAGAATTGGAGAAAGGGAGAGACTGAGTCGGGGAAGAGGGAGAGAGAGGGGACAGGGAGGGAAATAAGAATGGGGGGAGAATGGGAAAGAGGGAGGTATAGAAAGTTTGGAAGGGATAGACTGAAAATGTGTGGGGGAAGGTGGAGAGAAGGGGGAGCCCAAGGAGGGAGGGAGGGAGGGAGGGAGGGAGAGAGAGAGAGAGAGAGAGAGAGAGAGAGAGAGAGAGAGAGAGAGAGAGAGAGAGAGAGAGAGAGAGAGAGAGAGAGAGAGAGAGAGAGAGAGAGAGAGAGAGAGAGAGAGAGAGAGAGAGAGAGAGAGAGAGAGAGAGAGAGAGAGAGAGAGAGAGAGAGAGAGAGAGAGAGAGAGAGAGGCAGGGAAGAGGTTAAGAGACTGGAAGCGGGGTTAGGAGGGAGAGTGAGAAAAATCTACTTCATGCTACTTGATAGATAAATTTTATCAATCGCCACTGAAGTAAATTACAGTTACAACTACAAATTAAATTACATTGCAACAAAGCAAGAACAGAAAGAGGAATGAAAGGATGAAAGGGAACAGATTGTAAATCGAGAATAAATGAACAGATGGGGAAAAAGGAAAATATTAACAAGACCTTTGGGTTCTTTAATTATTGATATCTAGAGCTTATCCCTTCTTTGCTTAGCATATATAACCACTGATATTAAGCATCTCTATACTAGGAATCTAAATCTTCGTACATCATTACAATGAAAATCTGCCAGTTAATAGAAATCAGTATGGAATACTATAAAAGTCAAGCAGACAGGAAATAGCACAACAATAACACTTAAAACTAAAACTTCCGTTATACAAACTTGTCTCGAATTATTTCTTTTCGCCGACTTGTATTTCAGGCCGAATTTCGTTCCCGGCAGGATATTTTCCCCATTACTGCGACCTCCTCTTCTCGTAGACAAGTTTAGCGCCATCGTCGAATTTATTTGAAGAGAGAGAAGAGTATGATCAAAATGTCGTACGAGAGAAAGAAATGGAGATATGGAGTAATCATTGATAAAAATGTCGCCGATTTTCCTTCGCGGACAAAATTCCCGCCAAAAGTGACGTGGAAAGCAACGTCATACTACATTATGTGGATTCTTGTTCAATTAACTCTAAATAACATCATTCGTGTTCTTGAGAATAGATAAGTTCGTAGAAACATATTTGTTCATTTTTCTCAATGTAAAAACAAGGATTTGTAAAAAATCTTTCCTAAAATCATCCCCAAAGATGAAAACTAAACCTTAAAAAATCCACATGATTAAGAGAAAAAAGAAAGTAAAATATCCACCTCAGTAACCCTAAAAAGAGAGCATAACCCCCAATAAAAAAAAGAAATCACCCCTACGAGAGATAACCCGAGATAAAAAGATAGATAAAGGCATATCAATATCTCAGAGATCAGCTGAGTGTGACTCTCCACTCCCATCCCGAGACGTGGCGGCAAATCTCTTCTTATTTCTCGAGGTTTTGAGGTGATGTATCGTTATTTTCTCATTATTTTGAGGTTTAAATGTTTCTTAGAAGATGTAGGGTTATGGCTGAAAGGGCAGGTTGGCGTGTCATGTTGTATATTTTGTGTAAAATGAAAGTTTAATAAGACGGCTCATGTCTTCTCTTCGTTTGTTTGTTTGTTCGTCTATTTTATCGCCTAAGATCGTGTTATTTGAGAATGTCTGTAATTTGTGTTCCTTTTATTTGATCAAAACCTCTTTCATATTGGTGTTCTTTATCATTACAGAAATATTTATTCGTCTTATATCAGGTTATATTAACTGTATTATGACTTAGTTGATGTTTTAATTTTATGATTCATCCTCATGATTCATTCTCATAAGTTTTTTTTTATGTATGAATACATTTATACTGTGAGGATTTAAAGATACTCGCTGTAGTTTCCAAACAGGTTTTTTATTTCTTATAATGATGTAGGCTATTTATCACCCAAGCCCACTACAAACTCGCTATGACATGTAATGACAGAGTATAAGTGGTAGCATTAAGCTGGTCTTTGCTAGAGCAGGAAGTGTCGAACCCACCGCATTTCAAATCATAGATCACAATAAATTTTTAATAATATGGATAGAATATAGCCAATAGAATTACAAAGAAAAGACATTTAGTTTCGATATTTAGTTTCTAATGTCTAATAGTGTCCTCTAGTGTAACAGTTTAGGAATTAATAAATCTGGGGCTGTATCAAGCAATGCCATTCGCCTCCATCCTTTGCACTCTAGCAATAGTCGCTGCACCGCATAATTCTCGTGAACTGGCTCCTTATTTGGGGATAAATCGGCAGTAAGGTTTATAAGCGTAAATCCACTGGAAATGCTATGAGATTGTGAGCTTACTCCTACTTTTTAAATTTTATTTGTTATACTTTATAGTTGTGAATTCTGTTTTTATTTTTTTTTTTATTTATTTTTTTTTTTTTTATTATAATGCCATGACATGAGTTTTTCTTTATCTCTGTTATCCAGATTATCTCTCTTCTCCTCTTGCTTTAAGATATGATCTTGGAAGATATAGAAAGATAAGATAAATGCAGAGATTTTTAAAAAATAAGCAAAGTAGTCTTACAGTAAAATTGAAATGACACTCGATACTTTATAAACCCTGTGCTAGTGAACCATGCAATCGGATATCAAAAAATATACCAAAGGCTACATATAAACTATGAAAATGGGGGATTTAGACCTCCCAGGCAATTTATTGTGAAATTAAGAACCTCACCAAAATGTATCTTTAAATAACTCAGAATGTAAGGGAAATATCCATGATGTTGAATGCAAATACTGCTGCAGACCAAATGTCCCATCACATATTTCTCAGTTTGATACACACCAACAATTTTATTTCATACTTTTAGTTTCAAATTTGCAAAAACATTCAGCCTTATGCATACACACCCAAGGGCATTCACTGTCGTGCAAAGTGCGGAGGCCATGGCATTGCTTGAAGCAGTCCTATTCAGGGAAATGATCTTGAAGATTGCTTGGTGTATAAATATAGATAGATTTATAGATAGGTAGATATGGAAATATAGAGATAGAGATTTATGTGTGTATGTTTATATATATATATATATATATATATATATATATATATATATATATATATATATATATATATATATAATATATAATATATATATATTATAATACATGTTATGATATAGATAGATAGATAGATCGATCTATGTATTTATGTATGTATAGATAGATAAATGTGTTATATATATATATGAGATATGATATGATATGAGATATATGATATGAGATATGATATGATATATGATATGATATGAAATATGATATGATATGAAATATGATATAATATAATATAATATAATATAAAGATAGAAAGATGTATAGATATAGATACATAGATAGATGTGTGTATGGTTATATATAAATGAATATATGGATATATACAGCATGCAGTCTTTAAGATAGTTTTCAAGCATTCCTTTTCCATTTACCCAACAATATTTTTAATACAATCTGATTATGCTATTAATTTTTGCACCAATAGGTATTCTTTGCTAAGTCATTCTGGATATAATCTGATGAAATATCTTCTCTATTTCCAGAAAAGAAAACTGCTAAGTATGGCGGAACGAGTGTATGACTTGGTTGTATTTGGTGCCACTGGGTACACAGGCCAGTTTGTGGCCGAGGAGGTAACGAGATGGTTTTCTTTTATTGTCAACATTACCATAGTTAATATGGCTATACCCATACTGACGCTCCTTTACTCATCTTACCCAACTACTATTCATAATGGTTAATCAATCACTAAGTGCAACTACACATGTATATACCTTGCATCATACTCCCTTCCTTCTCCGTCTCCTGCTCTTTCCTCTCCCTCCTCTCCCTCTCTCTTTTACTATCCCTTTCCTACTCTTTCCTCTCTTCTCTACTTTACACTTTTCTTCTCTCTCTTACCCTTCCTCCCCTTCCAGCTCTCTCTCCTCTTCCTTCTTACTCTCTTCTCTCCTAAACCCTCCTCCTCCTCCTCCTCCTAAGTACAGTTATGTCATGCTGTGATAAGATTTGGAAATATGAAATCTGGAATTAGAATTTTTGGAAAATAATGATGAATTCATTACTACCCTTATTACTCCAAGGAATTTTGTTAAACTTAATCCCCATGCACAGTTTGATAAGACAGTTGAGCTGCATAAACATCATCTCGGCTCTTCCAGGTGGCCAAAATAGCTGACAAAAATCCAGAGCTGAAATTCGCCTACGCAGGACGCAGCAAAGAAAAGCTTGAGAAGACCTTGGAGATGGCTCGTACAAACACCAAGCTGGAGCTTAAAGATGTTCCCTTGATCGTTGCCGACGTGAGCGATGAGGAGACCCTTGTGACTATGGCACAGCAGGCCAAGGTCGTCATCAACTGTGTAGGACCTGTAAGTCTATTTCTTCCCTTGAGCTGGATTTTTTTTCTTCTCCTTGTTTTCCTTTTCATTGTCTTTTATCTTGTTGTTTAGCTTTTTAGAATTATTTTAAAGACTGCGCTCAAACGCTACCTTCTCTTCCCTCCGTTGCAGTACCGCTTCTATGGGGAGAAGGTGGTCAAGGCCTGCATTGAAGGAGGGGCCAACCACGTGGACATCAGTGGCGAACCCCAATATCTGGAGACCGTACAGCTCAAGTACTCCAAGGAGGCTGAGGAAAAGGGAGTGCACGTGGTGGGAGCCTGTGGCTTCGATTCCGTGCCAGCTGACTTGGGCACGGCTTTCCTGCAGGAGTCGTTTGGAGGTAGGGAATGCTAGGTGGGGGCAGGATCACCTGGACATTTTTTGAGGATGGCATTATTTTATTTTATTTCATTTTCTTCCATTTCCCACCTTTTTCCCTTTTATTTTTTCTTTGTTTTTTGGTGTTTCTTGTTCCATTAACTCCTGAGTACAAAAAACATAGTTTTAGGGTTTCTCTCACTGTGATGGCCGTTTTGCATTTTTCCTCTCCCTGTCCTCCCTTTCTCCCTTTTTAATCTATTTTAACATTGAGTCATTGTAAAGTTTTGCTTTTGGAGAGGAGAATATGATTATCCTTTTTTTCTAGTCCCTAATTTTTTTTTTTTTTTTTAAGAAAATACTACCTACATTATTTGAACATCAGTCAAATAAAAGAGCTTCTCTCTATATCTAGAATAGATTATAGAACTCACACTCCCCTTCCTTTTTTTTTTTTTTTTTTTCCTTTGAGTACTTAGTATTAGTTTCCAAACAATGAAGAAATGTATGTCTTTTGGTTAGGTGATTTTAGTGGTACAATTTTTCTTTCATGTCTCCTTAACCCAATCCCGACAGGCCCAGCGAGAAGTGGCAACCCCCTACGCTGGGCCTATGCAATATCGCCTCAGGGACGTGACACTGGTGTGTCGCCCTGCCATCAGGCACTTTGCCGAGTCACACGGGTGTGACACAGTCATCATTGGGTTAATAATGAGACAGTATTGTAGTATGCTTTGAAATAGATTATTATTTAAGTATTGTAATTAACCTTCTTGAACATTTGTGTGGTAAATCACCTCCTCATGGTATGTAGTGAATACATTATATACAATAGGAGTCATGCTTTTTTTCCTTAAAAAAAGTATTAAAAAGAATTGAATATAAATTTTATTACTTATATCTGAATAAATCTGTGCTTTTACCTTTGTTCCTTCTTAATACTGAATTCATACTTTACTTTGTCAGTTTGCAGCTTTATACAATATGGCATTAACCCATCACCCCCAAGTTGGCTCCACAAGGGCTTAGTGTTACATCAAGAAGTCAATTAGTAGGCCTATTTGACCTTACCTGGTTACACCATTCCTTGAATAAAGAAAAAGAAAAAAAAAATGATAATGACTGTAATGAGGATATTAATAGAAATAACTTTTTTTCCCAAAAATTAAAGGAAAGGGGTAAACAGGTAAGGTTGGGTAGGTCTGCCTACTGACTCCTTGGTGAGTAAGCACTTGTGGAATTATCTGTATTAAAACAAAAAAATAGATAATCAAGTAAATAAAAAAAAATTAGTCGACGGTGCACATCCCTGTCGCCAATGGGTTAAAGCCTGCAAGGTAGATTTACTGTGAAATGTACACCATATCCCTTATTCTTTTGGCAGGGAAATGCACCAATCAACTTTACGACCATGGAATGTGCCGTCCATGGATTATCTCACAGCAAGGAGTTGAAGGACATTCGCAAGGAGCTCTTCACCACTCCACTGCCCAAGTCACCCTTCAAGCCTGAGCCAAGGTGGAAACGTGCTCTTTTGCTCACTCTCTCTTCTTTTTCCGGTCTTTCTTTTCCTTTCTTTCTCCCTCCTCTTTCCTTCTTCATTTCTCTCTCTCATATATTATCTCACCCCTCTCCCTCCTTGTATTCCTCTCTAATTCTCTTTTTGTCTCAATTTTCCTTGTGATGAAAGGATCTGCATAGGGAATAAATCTGTATATGTAGTTACATTTATGATGTGCAGCTTTCTACATTATAAGTTCTATTTTGTCATGAATTTCCACCACAATGAAATTATGGTTTATAAAGGGGGAGATACATGATTCACATTCCTTTCCACAGGGGCAAGTTATTCTACAGTGAAGAAGCCAACCGCTGGTGCCTCCCAAACATGGCCTCTGACCGCTCTGTTGTCATGCGGTCACAGCGAATTAACTTTGAGCTGGAGAAGATACGCCCAGTGCAGTTCAGTGCTTACTTTGGCATGGCTGCTCTGTCAACTGCCCTATCTGGCATTATGTTTGGGATCCTCTTCTACCTGATGACTTCCTTCTCGTTTACCAGGTCACTCTTGCTCAAGGTGAAGAAGGTTTATGGGATGCTGTTCAACTTTTATTTCTCTGTTTCTCCATCTGCTTCTCTCCTTCCTCCTTTAAAGTAAATTTTGAGAATAGTGTATCAGACTGAAAGATATATTAGTGCTTAACATCTTGACTGTAAATCAGAGCTTTAGGCTTACATTTTTATAAAGTTGAAAAGTTTCCTTGGTGATTAGATATAATTTTTTACATTGCAAGTACGACAACAAATTTACAAATATCTTGCTTTGCAGTATCCCGAGTTCTTCACCTTTGGCCTCTTCACCCGGAAGGGACCAAACCGCGAGGACCTGGTCAATATGAAGTTCTGCGTGACCCTCACTGGCAAAGGATGGGAGAACAAGATAGATGACCCTGAACAGCAGCACACTGAACCACCTTCAGTTACCAAGACTGTTACGGTAATGATAGATGCATTTTGCATGTACTTAGTTGTTGAAAAAGATTGTTTCAAGGAGGTAAATATGACATTAAGAGAGAGAGAGATAGATAATGAAAGATATTTAGATATATGGTTTATTTCATTTAGCTAAATTCAGCAAGTCTGGAGAACTTATCCCCCTTACAAATACCACTAGTTAGGCCAAGTCTCTGAGAGAATAAGAGAGATTTACGGAAAGTCTTAGACATGTATTGACAACAATTATCTCATGAAACAGGTGGTTGGTCCTGATCCTGGATATTTTGGTACAGCGACCATTGTGAGTCAGTGCGCCCTGACAGTGCTTCAGGAAAAGGACAAGCTCCCAAAAAGGTAGGCTGATCCTGTCTTAATTTTTAATGCGCGGAAAAGGTGTGTATATATAGTAACTAACAGCCATCAGTTACAAATTCCATAAGTTCATGATAATTTATTTTGATAGAGCTATACCAACTAGTTTCACACTCAGTTTGAGAATTAAATAATCATGAATTGTCGATTAATAGTTCACAATATAATGTATCTTCACAGTGGTGGTGTCTTCCCACCTGGAGCTGCCTTCCTGAAGACTTCCCTGCGCAGCCGTCTGGAGGAGAATGGAGTCATCTTCAAGGTCAAAGAGTAGAAACTACGGAGTTTCAAGGACGACTTGAAGGGAGAACCATAACCAAATTTCATATGGCCTTATTAATGCATAAATTCCAAAGATATATTTATTTTATGTAGTTTGACAGTACTTGGTTTTGAAGTGTGGGCAATCAGTGAGAGTTAGGTTATGCTTTAATTGATTATGAAAAGGAATCTGAGATGTAACTTTTTACTTTGATTTATTTGTATTTTTATTTTAGTTCTATTTTTTTCCTTTCTTCATTTTTTGAATGACTTTTGACAGTCATAATAAGTTTGAATGGGTTTTGAGTCTTGATAGCATGACATGTTAACAGAGTTGATTTGCCAAGTAGAATGAGCTCGAAGGATATTTTCTGGGTGTACTTTTGCTTGCTTTACTTGCAGTCAGGATGTTGAGTAATTACTATTTACTTTTCTATTCCTACTTTCTTACTAATTCATCTATTTTCTTCTTTTTTTATCAAATGGTAATGTGATAAGGAATATTTATGAGTGAAAGTAGTCAAATATTTTTTCTAGCAGATGTCATTGTTCTAATTAAGGATGGATGATTTTTGAACATTGAAGGTATATTTTATATATGCATTTACATTGTATAACAGGTATGGTGATACCCTAAATTGTAGTGCCAAAAGTTAATGAAATTACGAGGCTGAATAATACAGGACTCGCTAAAGATTCTGTTCTCTTCCCCTATTTTCACATTCCTTCTTTTTCTTGTTAGACCAGTTAGTTATAGATCATGCACTAATTGTGTTCCTGAAGAGCATTTAATTACAGAATTTTCTGGATATTTTTTCTGTTGTATTCAAGGTGCTTTACATGACATTGTACGACTGTCATTATACTAGCCACTTTTTCTGATGTGTATTATGTTTACTTCTACACAAAAAGTTAATAACCAGTGATGTTGAGTGTTGCTGTAAAAGCTGCCTCTTATTTTTATACTTTAGAACAAAAACTCCTGCTTTATTAGTTTATCATCATCCTTCTCTGCAACAGCCTATGAAGAGACGTATTTCATAAGTTGAAACTTTTTTTTATTTTAATGATGACATGCAGTCTAACAAATGCGAAATATTTGCTAACATTTCTTCAACCGCTGAACTATTGTTCTTGCACAAATATGTGTTCCTATAAGTATGATCCATCTTTACCTTGGATAAGCTAAATTGCTATACCAATCCTCATCTTGCATGAGATTTAATAATGCAATTGCAATACCAAGAACACCTAATTTTATGAACAATAATGCATGAGTTTAAATTTTCGTCTGTCAAATTTAGTGTTGTGAACAATTTCCAATTCCTGTTATTTATTGTGAGTTCTCGGCCAAACTTCGAAAGCTGTGATGTTGAAACTTTGGCTGTATAGAACAAAGAAGTTAATATAATTGCATTCAGAGATTATATTTAATGAAGATATTTAGCCATTTAATGGTATTTGTGTTTTGGTATATTGTACTTAGAGGAATAAAGCATTAATAACAATTGATATGACTGTATTTAGCCTTTTGTGATTGTGGTACTCTGAATCGTGTAAAAATTGGTGATTGAAATAGCTCATCCTGAATATGGAAATTATTAAAGATATTTACATTAGAAACAGGCTTGCCTGTATAACGTGTGTAAAATGGCACCAGACTTTTAGCTATTGGGTTTTGATTGAGAAAGGTATTGCTTAACACATTCAGCATTTCGTATCAAGCTTATGTAAATGTGTTTATATTTTAGGGAATCATTTCATAAGTTTTGTGAGTAATTGGTAGCATGTATTCATTACTTGACTAAAAAATAAAAACACGTAAATATACAGAGCACCACTGAAAGTGAGGTAATAAGACCACTTTCTGTGTAATTTTTTTCAGAGAATGTTAAAGGGAAAAATAATAGTACTTGACCTAGCAATCAAGTGGTGTATGTCGTATATTTACTCATTTTAACAAACTCGCAAAAACACAAACACTCATTCCCTCATTCCTCTAACTCACTCCACTCACACAGATACACACACACACACTCTCACTCTCACACACACACTCTCACACACACTCTCACACACACTTTCACACACACACTCACACACACTTTCACACACACACACACACACTCACACACACTCACACACACACTCACACACACACTCTCACACACACACTCACACACACACACACACACACACACACACACACACACACACACACACTTACACACACACACACACACACACACTTACACACACACTTCTCTCACTCTCACTCTCAATCACAAACACTCACACTCACCCACATTCTCACTCAAACTCACTCTCACACACTCACACTCACTCATACTTACACTCACTCACACTCAGTCACCAACACACACACTCACACACACACACACACACTCACATTCACACACACTCGCGCACGCATACTTACACTCACACTTGCGTTCACAATCACTAACACACACACACACACACACACAAACACAAACACACTGACATTCACTTTCACTCTCACTCAATCACACACTCACGTGCACTCACTCTCTTTCATAATAACATTCTCACTCACATTCACACTCACACTCTGGCACACACAATCTCACTCACACTCACTCCCACTCTCACTCTCTCACTCTCTCACTCTCTCACTCTCTCACTCTCTCACTCTCTCACTCTCTCACTCTCTCATTCTCTCACTCACTATCACTATCACTCTCAGTCTCAGTCTCAGTCTCAGTCTCAGTCTCAGTCTCAGTCTCAGTCTCAGTCTCAGTCTCAGTCTCAGTCTCAGTCTCAGTCTCAGTCTCAGTCTCAGTCTCAGTCTCAGTCTCAGTCTCAGTCTCAGTCTCAGTCTCAGTCTCAGTCTCAGTCTCAGTCTCAGTCTCAGTCTCAGTCTCAGTCTCAGTCTCAGTCTCACCCTCACCCTCACCCATGAC
>BOPN01002464.1:0-7500 GCA_017312705.2 Penaeus japonicus
AGAGAGAGAGAGAGAGAGAGAGAGAGAGAGAGAGAGAGAGAGAGAGAGAGAGAGAGAGAGAGAGAGAGAGGAAAGGAGAGACAGACAGAGAGAGAGAGAGAGAAGGAGAGGAAAGGAGAGACAGAGACAGAGAGAGAGAGAGGAAGAGAAAAAGAAAAGAAAGGAGACACAGAGAGAGAGAGAGAGGAAAGGCGAGACAGACAGAGACAGAGAGAGAGAGAGAGGAAAGGAGAGACAGAGACAGAGAGAGAGAGAGAAGGAGAGGAAAGGAGAGACAGAGAGAGAGAGAGAGAGGGTCATCCTGTTTTTGTGCGTTTGTACTCACACAAAGAGAAAGTGTTATTGTAAATAAATTAATGAAAACAATAGATTGCCGCTTGGGTTTGACGTTACAGAAATGAAGTAAGATAAATCACAAATATTAGTGCTATTATTTCTACTGATAATGACAGTGATTACGATGATAATGAGAATAAGAACGATCATAACTATAATGGCAATATTGATGATGACACTATTAATAATGATTATGATAATGATAAGAGTAATGATAATGATAACAATGATAATAGCAAAAGTTCTGATGATAAAAGTAATCATACTCATATTTATGATAACAGCAATAACATTGATGATAAGATAAGATCACAATCATACAATCCCAACAGTAATGCAAAAATAATAAAGATAACAGTGAAAAATAACTATTCTCACATACTGATAACAGTGACGGGTCAACAGTGATGATAACACTGATAAGAATTATCATTAAGATTATCTTGAAAACTGAAAATGCTTATGAGTGTGAACGAACCAAGAATATGAGGTAGAGGAACGTTATGAGGATATGAGGATATGATAAGAGATATGATATGAGATAAGATATGAAGGATGAAGTAAAAGGCTTGTGATTAATTTTGTCTGTGGTTGATTTTGTTTATGGTTGAGGACATGAGGAAGTAATGGGTGGAATATATGAGAATATGAGGGTGAAATAAAGGGACTGAATATATAAGGGTGAAGTAAAGAGCGGAATATATGAGGATGAAGTAAACGGAGGAATATATGAGGATATGAGGGTGAAGTAAAGACCGGAATACGTGAGGGTATGAAAATGAAGTAAAGACCGGAATACATGAGGATGAAGTAAAGGCGGAATACATTAGGATATGAAAATGAAGTAAAGACCGGAATACATGAGGATGAAGTAAAGACCGGAATACGTGAGGATATGAAAATGAAGTAAAGACCGGAATACATGAGGATATGAGGATGGAATACAGACCGGAATACATGAGTATATGAAAATTAAGTAAACGGAGGAATATATGAGTATATGAGGATGAAGCAAACGGAGGAATGTATGAGGGTGAAGTAAAGGCGGAATATATGAGGATATGAAAATGAAGTAAACACCAGAATACATAAGGATATGAGGATGAATTAAAAGACGGTAGAGTGAGGAGTGGATGATGAAGATAGTAGTATGTGTATATATTTATCGTTCTGCTTGTCTGTCTATTTATTTGTCTATCTGTTTATATATCTATCATTGTGTCTATCTGTCTGTTTATTTGTCTATTTGTCTATCTATCGGTATGCTTATCTATATTTCATTCTATCTATCTGTCATGTCTCTTTGTCTATCTTTCTGTCTGTGCATCTATATGTATGAACGAATGAAGAAGAGGAAGAATATGAAAGAAAGAAAAAAGAAAGAAGAAAGAATTCGAAGAGACATTAGAAGAATACGAAAGGAGGAATAGGAAGGAAAGAAGGGAAAGAAGAGAAAGAAGATAGGAAGAATAGGAAGGAAAGAAGAAGGGGAGGAAAAGCAAGAAAAAAGGTGGAAGAGGAAGGAAAGAAGAAGGGAAAGAAGAGAAAGATGATAGGAAGAATAGGAAGGAAAGAAGTAGGGAAGGAAAAGAAAGAAGATGGGAAGAATAGGAAGGAAAGAAGAAGGGGAGGAAAAGCAAGAAAAAAGGAGGAAGAGGAAGGAAAGGAGAAGGGAAGGAAAAGAAAGAAGAAAGGAGGAAGAGGAAGGGAAAAAGAAGAGAAAGATGATAGGAAGAATAGGAAGGAAAGAAGTAGGGAAGGAAAAGAAAGAAGATAGGAAGAATAGGAAGGAAAGAAGAAGGGAAGGGAAAGCAAGAAGAAAGGAGGAAGAGGAAGGGAAAAAGAAGGGAAGGGAAAGCAAGAAGAAAGGAGGAAGAGGAAGGGAAAAAGAAGGGAAAGAAGAGAAAGATGAAAGGAGCAAGTTGAAGGAAAGAAGAAGGGAAGGAAAAGAAAGAAGAAAAGGTAATAAGGTAAAATAAGAAGACAAAGAAAAAGATGGAAAAGGGAAGAAAACTAATATTGATAAGAGAGAAGTATCAGAATAATAATATGAAAACGAAAGCAGGAAGAAGGAGAGGGAGTAAAATAAAGGAAATAAGAGGAATACCAAATAAAATAAAAAAATAAAAAACAGTGTGAATAACAAGGGGAAAAATAATGATAAAAGGGAAACAAAGTAAACCAAACAATGATAATAATAATAATAATAACAATAATAATAACTCCTCCTTCTGTCTCATCACCATCATATCATCTTCCTCCTAATCGCCAATTCCTCCATCCACACCTTTCATCATATTCGCTTAGTCCCTTCCACAAGCTTTCTGCTGAGTCATGTTTCCCTGTTATCAATTATGCCACTTCATTCATGCGCTAAATTCCTCTTGGCTTTGAATGTCACCTTCCATTGCATGCATTTGCAGACAACTGCTTGCTCTAAGGGGCGTGGGTTCATGGCATGTTGCAGGCGTTTGGTTGTTGCTTGTGCTCGGGTTTGGTTGGGGGGGGTGGGGTTGGGTAGGGTGGGGTGGTGTTGGGTGGGGGGGGTTATATATGTCGTCTTGCTGTTGTATGGTTGGTGATTTCGCTTCTTTTTTTATCGCCTGGCATATCTTTCTTGTTTTTGGTTGTGGTTGGGTTTGGTTGGGAGGATTTTGGTTGTGGTTTGGGGGATTTTGGTTGGGGGGTATTTGGGTTGTGGTTGGAGGGGATTTTGGGTTTGGTTGGGGATGGTTTTGGTTGGGGTTAGGTTTTGGTTGTGGTTGGTTTGGTTGGGGGGGATTTTGGTTGTGGTTGGGGGGATTTTGGTTGTGGTTGGAGGGGATTTTGGTTTTGGTTGGGGAGGGTTTTGGTTTTGGTTGGAGAGGATTTTGGTTGTGGTTGGAGGGGATTTTGGTTTTGGTTGGAGAGGATTTTGGTTGTGGTTGGAGGGGATTTTGGTTGTGGTTGGGGAGGATTTTGGTTGTGGTTGGGTTTGGTTGGGGAGGATTTTGGTTGTGGTTTGGGGGATTTTGGTTGGGGGGTATTTGGGTTGTGGTTGGAGGGGATTTTGGGTTTGGTTGGGGATGGTTTTGGTTGGGGTTAGGTTTTGGTTGTGGTTGGTTTGGTTGGGGGGGATTTTGGTTGTGGTTGGGGGGATTTTGGTTGTGGTTGGAGGGGATTTTGGTTTTGGTTGGGGAGGATTTTGGTTGGAGGGGATTTTGGTTGTGGTTGGGGGGGATTTTGGTTGTGGTTGGAGGGGATTTTGGTTTTGGTTGGGGAGGATTTTGGTTGGGTTTGGATTTTGGGTTTAGTTGTGGTTGGGGAGGATTTTGGTTGTGGTTGGAGGGGATTTAGGTTGTGGTTGGGGAGGATATTGGTTGGGGAGGATTTTGGTTGGGGTTGGGTTTCGTTGGGGAGGATTTTGGTTGGGGGGGATTTTGGTTGGTTTAAGTTTCGGTTTTGGTAGTGGTTGGTTTTGTTTGTTTTTGCTTGTCGGTGGTATTGTGGTTGATGTTTTTATGGTGATAATACTGATAACATTATGGTAATCATTATGATAATGATAATTATGATGATAACAATAATGATAATGATAGTGAAATAATCATGATGATGATGATGATAATAAGAGATAAGAATCACATGAAATAATTAAGAAAATGGTAATGATGGCAGTAAAAAAAAAATATGATGATGACAATGATAATGATAATGAATGTATTTGTAAAATAAGATATTTGAAAAATAAGAATGGTAAGAATATGTTAGTAACAATGATAATAAATAATAGTTCTAATGATAAGAAATGATAACTACATTAGTTAATATGATTACAATCACTATCATTATTGTCTTTGTAATTATGAGCATTGTCATTATCAGTATTACCATTATTATTTTCATCACCATTACTATTGTTAGCAATAATCATTATCATTATGATCTTCATTATCATCATTGCAACGCCATGTCATCATTATGATATTACAATTATCATTATCATTCTGTTGCCATCATTATCATAATCATTCTAGTTACTATTATGATTTAAGAGACAGACAGAGAAAGCAATTAATGTTTAATTATATAAGACAGATTACCAAATGAATAGAGATTAAACATAATATACTTATACACTTATAAACATATAAACCAACACTTCCTTTTAATTTTCTCATGTCAAGATCATTAAAATCATTCATTTTATCACTAGACTTAAGAGCAACGAATTCGGAAAAAAAAAACATTTATACACACGCTCCCTTTTAAACCACGTCTGTTGTTGTCTAATGATCACTAGCATTAGTGATTACAAAAGAACAATAGATTCTAAATTGCAGTTTGAACATATATCAAGGTCATCTTTTTGACCACCTTAAATATCACATTCAAGTTAATATTGCCTTTGATGTTCAATAATGTTCCACTATTTGGAAATCTTTGAGGTTTTAGCGAGTCAACGAACGGATGGATAGATGTTCATCTCGTTAGCGGATTAAAAAAATAAAAAAAATCTGTACCATATCTTATTATGATTGATTTAGTATTCATTTATTTGTTTGTTGTTTGTCTTGGCTCTTTTGAATTATTGTTGGGGTTGTGTTATTTGTATTCTTTATCTTGTTTGTCTTTCTTTGTTCATGTGTCTATACACAGGGTTAGATACTTAAAGACAATAGAAATACGCATGCGCACGCACGCACGCACGCACATACACACACACACACTCACATACATATGTATATATATATATATATATATATATATATATATATATATATATATATATATATATATATATATATATATATTCATGCATATGTATAGATATACATACATGTATATACATACATACGTGTATGTGTGTCTGTTTGTGTATGTGAGCGTGTGTGTGTGTGTGTGTGTGTGTGCGTGGTAGGAGAAAGAGGGAGAAAGAAACAAAGGAATTGGGAAACAGAAATATTGCAGTGATGTGTATCTATTAAAGTAAAAACAAAAGCATATATAAACATAATTATAATGTAGATAAAAAATAACCCTATAATTTATTCATAATAATTTTTTTCGATGACCAATTGTTGTACAGAGAAAGCATAAACGTCAATAATGATTTGCAATTAAGAATGTTGATCGCTGGCATAGTATATCGATTAATGATATTCACAGAGCCTCATGAGCTGGAAAATGCTCTAATTGAGTTGTTCATTAAACGCTTGATTGGTGTTTAGTTGAACTTATATTCAGCAACCAGCCTTCTTCAATCATTTTATTTGTTCAAAGTATAAAAGGGCGAGAAAATTCGATTTTTTTTTAAATACCATTTTCCACATCCAAATCTTCATTTTGTATGTTTCAAAGAGTAACTACCATCTCTTTTTGGTTGAGTTAGGCAACTATGGTAGTACATATCAACAAGAACTAGACCCATTGTTCCTTAAGACTCCCATGGCGTACCTTAGTTGGCCTCACACCTGCTCTCACCTGAAGGCTTGCAAAGACTACACCAGTGTCGAAAGCGACCAGTCTTTCTGACTAATCAAATCACAAACCTGTCGCTCTTACGTCATTGCTATTGAAAGAATCTTTATTAAGAATCTTGTCTTGCAACTGCTTTAAGTGTCTTTCTAGTCTTCTCTCTTATTCTCCTGGATGCATTGGAATTCCGAGGATAAACGGGGGAGTTTAATTCACCTGCCTGTCAATACGTCTCTAATTCCTGTCAGTCACCAGGTTATTTTAGAGGTTTCCGGTATTAGTGGGTTTGTTCTGGTTGGTATTCCACTATTCTTGGAAAGCTGAGCTCATCGGATATACACTAATGACTAAGTTTAGTTTTTTTTTTCTGGCGTTCCTCAGGGTCTTATGGTCCTACTGTTTTAGTGGTGACTGATAACTTATGTTCTATAGCTAACCCCATTTCTATATCATGTCAAGTAATCCTATATCTATGCAAGATGTTCTGTTTAGGAAACTTCTGGACCCACATTGATTTACAGTACCCCAGAAAAGGAGACGGTTGGATATGAATCTATTCTAGAAGAAAACTAAAACGAGGATAGTTGCCTGGACGTGTGCTTCTAATCAAGCTCACAAAACCACTTCCTTTAGACGCGTCTGGATTCCAAGTTGTACACGTTGGAGGTCAGTTAAAGAGGGAGAGAGGGAGAGAGAGAGAGAGAGATAGAGAGAGAGAGAGAGAACAAACAGATATACTTTTGAGATATATATGTAAATGTCGAATACCTCTTTAAACTTTCACAACTGTCCAAAAAAAGATCGAGATACTTCGAAAGGCATAGCAAGATAGTCACTAACTGTTTCTGTCTTCTGATTTTAATAATTGAACATGGCTCCCCTGTTTGAGCGATTGTCTAGCATTTTAAGTTCATTGATATAACGTCATGGAACAGCATGAATAGCAGTTGTCTAGCATATTAAAAGTTTCTAAACGTAACGTTTTCACATAAAGCTTTTGTTTATTTTTTCTTGATAGGGGAAACTTAGATATAATGTGTCTCAGCGTCGGTTCTTCAGCCCATAAAATGCTAACCATGTGGCCGATCGAGTCTTCCATAATTATTTACGCTGCTGAAGATAAATAACCTAGTAGCTATCTCTGACTCTAAAAGTAGCAAAACCTTAAGCTTCACATACTTGGACCTTAAAGTATGAAAGGAACTTTTGATCAGGTTAAGCACATTGAGTCCACGTTTCAATTGTATTGTATGTGATCTTGGAGTCACACACACACACATTCACACACACACACACACACACACACAAACAGACCCCTACCTCCTTAAATCACAGTATTGTCTAATTTCTCAGCCATTATCCTAGACATTATTTTGATAATAGGAATAGCAATACTAGCAATTACAGTAAACACTCCTTCCTAACTAGCGCTCGAAAGTAGAACCATCAAAAAAAAAGAAAAAAAAAAAAAAAAAAAAAAAGAACGAAACTTATTCCTCTCATTTTTCTTATTCTTCATCTTCCGACAAAGATAACAAAACCGGCTTCGCAGACACAAAATATTAATACGACTCATTAAATCACAAAAAAAGTAGAGTGCAAGTCTCTCTTTTTTTCTCTCTCTCTCTCTATCTATCTCTCTGTCCCCCTCTCTCTCTAACTCTCTATCTATCTATCTCGCTGTCTATTTCGCTCTCTCTCTCTCTC
>BOPN01002464.1:10000-20000 GCA_017312705.2 Penaeus japonicus
GGACACGAAATATCACCACGACAGTAAGGTGTGACATTCTGTTGTCGAAACACTTTGATGTCTTATGATAAGGACGTTTTATGGTGAATCAAAACGACTTTGTCTCTTTTTATTGTTGATTGAAGAGTAATAAAACGAGGAAAGAGTTCTTGGGTATTTTTTTTTTTTTTTTTTTTTTTTTTTTTTTTTTTTTGTCTGATTTGATTTTGAACTTTCTTTTTCCTTTTTTTGGGGGGTTATTTTCCTATTTTGTTTTTTTATTTTCTTATATATATACATTTTCTATTTATTTATTTATTTTTTATTGGCCGTGTTCCATCTTTAGATTTGATTTCCTTTTTTCATTCATTTATATCTTATTCTCTCTTCATCTTTCCTCTCTGTCTACCTCTCTCTCTCTCTCTCTCTCTCTCTCTCTCTCTCTCTCTCCCTCTCTCTCTCTATCATATGTAAAACAGAGAGAAGAAATTACGAAATAGGTGAGAAAAATATATATGAGAAGCTGTTAAGAAAACAATTAAGAAAATGTAAAGAAAAATACTTTAAAGTGATAAACAAAAATCACTATAAAAAAACAACAGAAAAATCCCCCTAAAAAAAGAAATATGAGAGAAAAACAAGAACAAATGTACATGAAAGAAACGAAGAAGAAAAATACGAAAGAAAAAGAAAAAGAAAAAAAAACGAAAAAAAACATACCTATCACATATGATATATCACGTCTTTTAAAAAGGGGTTACGAGACGGACACGAAATATCACCACGACAGTAAGGTGTGACATTCTGTTGTCGAAACACTTTGATGTCTTATGATAAGGACGTTTTATGGTGAATCAAAACGACTTTGTCTCTTTTTATTGTTGATTGAAGAGTAATAAAACGAGGAAAGAGTTCTTTTAGGGGGGGGGGCGGGAGATATTTTATGTGAGAGAGAATGATGGTGATGATGTAGTAAGAGAAAAAAATAATGATCATCTGTTGGCAACGTGAGTCTCCTGGAGGGAATCAGGGCAGAAAATCGTCAATAATATTCTTGAATTAGGCGGTCGCTGGGGTTTTTAATGCCCCTTCCCCCCCTTTCCCCCTCCTCTCCCTTTCCCTCCCTCTCCTTCTCCCCTTCTCATTCTCCCTCAAAACCTTCTGATCCTTTCCCCCGCCTCCCCTCCTCCCCTCAGCCCTTCCCCCCGTCCTTCTCCCCCTCCCCTTACGTCTCCCTCCCCCCTCTAGCTCCCCCTCCCTCCCCCATCCCCGTCTTTCTCCCTCCCCCCTTCCCCCCGCCCTGCTTACCCCTCCTCCTCCCTCCTCCCTCACTCCCCCTTTCTTCCTTCTTCCTTTGTACTTGAGCCACTCTTTCTTATCTTCCCTTTCTCCTTTTTCCTTCTCTCTTCCTCCTCCTTTTCCCCTTCTACACCCCCTTTCTCCATCTTCCTTTCTCCCTCACCTCCTTCTCTATCTTCTCCTTCCTCATCCCATTATTATCCCTTTTCCCGTATTCCCCTTTCTTCATTTTCCCTTAACCCCCTTTTCCTTTCTCTCTCATTCACCCTTTTCTTCCTTCTTCTTCTTCTTTCTTCTTCCTTATACGATCTTCCACCATCTTCTTTCCCTCTCCTCTCTCTTCCTTCCTCCTTCTACTCCCTTCTTCCCTGTTTATTTTCTCTATCTATTTCCCTTTTGTCTCCTTTTTTCTCTTCTTCTTCTTCTCCTTCTTGTTCTTCTTATCCTCCTTCTTGTTCTTCTTGTTTTTATTTTCCTTCTTCTTCTTCCTCTATGTTTTATTGTTCTTGATTTTGTTCTTCTCCTACTCCTGTTTCTTCCTCTTCTTCCTCTTCCCTATTTCCTTTTCATCTTCAGTCACTTCTTCCTCCTCATCTCCTTCTTGTGAACATTCACTGTTTCCTTTTTTATCTATTTTCCCCTCTTCCCCTTTTTAGTTCCTCCTTTGCTACTTTACGACTCTTTCTTTGTTTCTCCTTCTTTATTGCAATCTCTCCTCTTCTTCTTCTTTCGCTTTTCATTATTTTTATTTCCCTTTTCTTCACCTACTTCATTATTTCTCTTGATATTCCCCCCTTCATCACTATCCTCTCTTCCTCTCTCCTTCTTCCATTATCACTTCCCCCTCTAATTCCCTCTTTCATTATTATTATTATCTCTTAATCTGTCTCCTCATCCACACCACCCTCTACTTTTCTCCCCTCCCTCTGACCGGCTCTTTCCCCTCCCCCTATCTCCCCCTCCTTCTCCTCCTCCTCCCCCCCCTCCCCCTTGAAACTGTCTTTGATCTCTTTACCTCATACCCGGCCCCTCCCCTCCCCCCTCTCTCGCTTCCTCTTACCTCTTTCACCTACCCCCCTCCCCTCACCCCTCCCCGTATACCCAAATGCCCCCAAGTCTCTACCCTATCTACTTACCCCCACCCACACACCTTCATCCCTCTACCCTGCCCTCCCCCTCCCTATGCCCACCCTTGTACCCTCTCCCTCCCCACCTACCCTCCCCCCTCCCCCTCCTCCTCATACTCTCCCCGTCCCCCCTCCCCATACACTTCCCCTCCCCCTCTCCTCATACTATCCCCCTCCCCGTCCTCCGCATACTCTCCCCGTCCCCCTCTCCCCATACACTTCCCCTCCCCCTCTCCTCATACTCTCCCCCTCCCCCCTCTCCCCATACACTCCTCCCTCTCCCCATACTCTCCCCCCCTTCCCTCAACCCTACCTACCCTCCCCCCTCTCCCCATACACTCCCCCATCCTCCCACCCCCACCCCACCCTACCCCCCACGCCCACTCCACCCCCCACCCCCCATCATCTGACCTGACTGCCGGCCATTCTCGACATACGGTCCACGTGCGTACCCTCGACGCCGTACCCGTGTGGGCGGTGGCGGGGCATTCTGGCTGGGTACGCGGGCGAGCGGGAGGTTGAGAGGGGAGGAAGAGGGAGAAGAAGGAGAAAGAAGTAGGAAGCTAGAGGAAGAGGAGGAAGAAGGAGGAGAGAGAGGAAGGTGGAAGGAGGTTGAGGAAGGGGAGGAAGAGAGAGGAAAAGGAAGGAAAGAAGTAGGAAGCAGGAGAGGGAGGAAGGAGGGAGAGAGAGGAGGTGGAAGAGGAGGTTGAGGGAAGGGAGGAAGAGGAGGAAAAGGAGGAAGTAGGAAGCTAGAGAGGAAGAGGAGGGAAGAGGAGGGAGAGAGAGGAGGTGGAAGAGGGAGGTTGAGGAAGGAGGAAGAGGAGAAGGAGGAAGTAAGGAAGCTAGAGAGGAGAGGAGGGAAGAGAGGAAGGAGGTGGAAGAGGGAGGTTGAGAGGGAGGAAGAGAGGAGGGAGAAAGGAGGAAAGAGTAGGGAAGCAGAGAGGGAGGAAGAGGAGGGAGAGGAGTGGAAGAGGGAGGTTGAAGGGAGGAAGAGGAGGAAAAGGAGGAGAAGTAGGAAGCAAGAGAGGGAGGAAGAGGAAAGAGGAGGGAGAGAGAGGGAGGAAGAGGAGGGAAAAGGAGGAAGAAGTAGGAAGCAAGAGAGGGAGGAAGAGGAGGGAGAGAGGGGGAAGAAGGAGAGGGAGAGGAGGAAAGAGGAGGGAGATAGAGGAGGTGGAATAAGGAAAGGGAGATGAAAAGGTAGAGGGAGAGGGAGAGGGAGAGTGTGTGACAGAGAGGGAGAGGAGGAAAAAGGAAAGGAAGTAGAGTGTGTGTGAGAGAGGGAGAGGGAGAGAGGAGGGGGTTTAGCAGGGAGAGAGAGAGAGTTTGTGAGAGAGAGGGAGAGTGTGTGTGAGAGGGAGAGGAAGGGGAGTGTGTGTGAGGAGAGGAAGAGAGTGTGTGAGGAGAGAGGGAGAGAAGGAGAAGAGAAACAGGAAGAAGGAGATGAAAAGAGGAAAGAGGGGGAGGGAGAGTGTGAGAGAGGGATAGTTTGGAGGAGAAGGAAGAGAGAGTGAGAGAGAGGGGGAAGAGGAAGGAGAGTGTGAGGAGGATGAAAGAGAGGAAGATAAAGGAGAGGAAGAGGAGATGAAGAAAAGGGAAAAGAGGAAAAAAGAACGGGGATAATAATAATGAGGATGATAGAAGTAATAGCGATAAGAACAAGAAACCGAAGAAAAAGAAATATAAAATAAAAATAAAAAAAGAATAATGAAAATGATCATAATGATGATGAATATAATTACATGAAGAAGAAAGAGAAGCAGACATAAATGAGGAAGAGGAGAAGAAAGAAAGAAAAAAAAGAAAGAAAAAAGAAAGGAGGACGAAGAAGAAGCAAAAATAGAAAAAAAAAGAGGAAGAAAGAAAAGACTGAAGAGAAGAAAAAAAAAGAAAAACAAGAAGAAGGGGAATGAAGAAACAAATAAAAGAGAATAAGGACAGAAGACAAAAAAAAAAAAAAATGTATAAAAAGATAGAGAAGTATGTAGTATGCTTGGCCATTGACCCTATCAAGTATGCTGAGGATTTATCTACAGGAATGACAGTATGAGATATACTCCGGGAGTAAATTTTAGGAGTAGCTGTATAATAAGTATGTGATCTATCAAGAGGAACAGTGGTATGAGATGCTATAATCTGGGAATTATCTTCAAGAACAGTTATCTTAGGAACAATCTGGGTGTGATCTTAAGCAAGAGTCTATCATGTAAGGAATGGTCTTAAGAAATATGGAATATATTTGGGTATTGAGAACTCATTTTAAGGTGACATGGTTGTGGATTTATTTAGAAGAATAGTTTTAGGAGTTATGTTGTGGATTTATATTTAGAAAAGGTTTTATGATATAGGCTAGTGGCTTTAGCTTAAATGCCAGTTTTAAGAAAATATGCTTGTGGCTTTAGCTTAAAGGCCAGTTTTCAGAAAATATGCTTGTGGATTTAGCTTAAAGGCCAGTTTTAAGAAGATATGCTCGTGGATTTAGCTTAAAGGCCAGTTTTAAGAAGATATGCTTGTGGATTGGTTATGGTTATGTGACATGTGCTTGTAGAATTGTTTTAAGGAAGAGTTGTGAGAGGACTGTAAGAGTACTCGTGAATCTACGGTTGTGAAAGACTCGCTTGTGAATTTATCTAAAAGACCAGTTATAAAAAGATAAGATCATTTGTAAAAGATATGTTTGTAAAGTTATATTGAAAAGGGACCAGTTGTAAGGAATAAAATCAGAAATATGCTATTATCTTATCTTAAGAAACGATTGTATGAAATGTACTTGTTAAAAAATCTTACGGAATAGCCGTGAGAGATATACTTGTGGATTTATCTTAAAGGAACACTTGTAAAAGATAAGACCAGCTGGAGGAAATATGCTCGTAGAATCACCTCAAGAAACGGTTGTAAGAAATAAACTCAAAGAATAATCATAACAAGTAAGACGAACTATACGAAATATGCTTCTAGAATCATCTCAAGAAACGGATGGAAAGATATGCTTGAATGTTGATCCTAAAGAACAGTTGTATGAGATATGCCTTGGGGTCTGATCATAAGAAAAAGGTCTTTGAGGTATGCAATAGCTTCTTATTGGGGTCCTGCTTGGTATGGTAAAGTGACAGCAATCGGCAATTTTTTTTTTTTTTTTTTTTTTTTTTTTTTTTTTTTTTTTTTTTTTTTTTTTTTTTTTTTTTTTTTTTGCTTCGTCGAGATGGATGAAAGTGCCTGCTTTACTGCTATGTCAGCTGACAGTATCTACCGACAAATATAGCTTACATGTGTCTCACGTAAGACCAATCTGTGTATCTGGGTGGGTGTGTTCTGTGTATGTAGGTAGGGGTACTCTCTCTCTCTCTCTCTCTCTCTCTCTCTCTCTCTCTCTTTCTCTCTCTCTCTCTCTCTCTTCATATCTCCCTCTCTATCGGTTTGACAGTCTATTTGTCTGGCTCTTCTGGCTCTCTGGTTTTGTCTGTTTGTGTGGCTTTTCTACCTTTTTTTAAAGCTCTTTCTGTCTGCTTTGTGTATCTCTGATTGTGTTTTATTTTTTTTTAGAGCGTCTCTGTATCTTTGTTTCTGTTTATCTCTGTCTCTGTGTCTATCTGCCCTCACTCTGTCTCTTTCTCTCTCTCTCTCTCTCTCTCTTTCTCTCTCTCTTTCTCTCTCTCTCTCTCTCTCTCTCTCTCTATCTATCTATCTATCTATCTATCTTCCTCCCTGTCTCGCTTTCTTATCCACTTTCTTTCTCTCTCCCCATCCCTCCATCCCTCCCTCCCCCCCTCCCTCCCTTACTCCCGCCCTTCATCCTCCATCCCCCTCCTTCCCTCCATCTCCCCCGCCCCGCCCCTCCACCCTCCCTCCTTCCCCTTCCTCCCTCTCTCTTACAAGTAAAACAACTCTTGCGTAAACACCAAGGAAGCAAATGAAGCACAAGAGAAGAATTGGCGACGCGGCAAAACGCTTCAAATGGCGCGAAAGAAAACGAGATCCTATAATGAATGCCCTCGGTTACGTAAGCCGGATTTAAAAACCCGCGCGTTTGGAGCCCTTCTCTCAAGGGACCGCTAATGTAAACAGATGTTATGATCGAGAGGAGAGATTACGAAGAGAAGAAGAGGAGTTGAAGAAGAAAAAGAATGATAACAATAAAAGACCAAAACAAGCAACCGCTAACTAGAAATCAAAACAAGAAGAAAAGAAAGAACGGAAATAGGAAAATAAGAAGACATAAACTCATCTCTCAAGGGAGCGCAAATGTAAACAGATTTTAAAATTAAGAAAAAATACGAAAAGTAGACTAGGAACACAGGAAGAAGAAAAAAAAAGAGAATAGGAAGAAAAGAAGATAAAAATAGCCAAACGAAACAGCAACAACAAAACAACACCGATCGAAAAATCAAAACAAGAAAAAAACAACAACAAATAAACAAAACATCTAAACAAAATTAAAACAAGACTAAAAAATCAACAACAACAACTAGACAAACAAACAAACAACCACAGAAATAATTAATGACCTGACGATAACAAAATAATTAAGATAAGTCTCCGTTACCGTGTCTTTCAGATTCTTAATGAACAGTATTATTCGCCGCCCTTCAAATTGCATTATATTGATGAGATAATTCCGATGCTTTTGGCCCGAAATCTCTCTTATCTTTTGATGTTGTTATCATTATTGTTAGTGTAGTTGTTATTATCATCAGTATCATTGTTATGGTTGTTACCATTACTATTGGTATTATTGCTGTTGTTATTATTATCATTGTCATTTGATATCATTATTACTATTATTATCATTATTGCTATTATTATTTTTATCATTGGTATTATTATTATTATAAATAATATTATTATTATCGTTATTAGTAGTAGTATCCTTATCATTAATATAATCATTATTACTATTATCATTTTATCATTAATATAATCATTATTACTATTATCATTTTATCATTATTGTTTTTATTATCCGTATTATTGTCATTATTATTATCATTATTATTATTATCATCATTGTTATTATTATTATTATTGTTATTATCATCATTATTATTATTATCATTATTATTATTATTATTATTATTATTATTATTATCATCATTATAATGATTTTTATCCTTATCATTATTATTGTTTTTTTCTTTTTTTTTCTTTTGTTTAAATCAGATTACTATTACAATTATTAGTATTCCCATTACTTTTATCATTACCATTATCATCATTAGAAGCATTATTATTTTTACTATGATTATCGTTACTAATGTCATTATCAGAATCAGAGCTATTATTATTATCATTAATGTTTAAATTATATTCATCATCTTTTTTGATATTCGTAAGACTCCAGTTACCATTCACATTAAGATTATCATTATTAAATCTCTATATTATTTTAAGAAAGAAAGAAAGAAAGAAAGAAAGAAAAAAAAACACACAAAAATAATAATAAAAAACAACAACAGAGAAATGAAATACACTTCTCACAAAACCAGAAAAAAAGAAAAAAAAGAAAGAAAAAACAGACATATTTTTCAACTGTATTTTGCCGTAGAAATAACACGCTACGCTAATAACACCCTTTAAGAATACGCGTGGGCAGAGGGGAGAGGGGAGGGGAGGAGGAGGGGAAGCTTCTCTCTCCTTCTTCTTTCTTCCTTATGCCTCTTCTTTGTCTTTCCTCCGCCTCCTATCTCCTCCCCCTTCCTTCTCCCTCATCCCCCTTATCTCCTTATCACCCCCTTCTTCCCTCTCCCTCACTCACCTCCTCTTTCCTTCTCTTTCACTCTCTAATCCTCCTCTTCTTTTTCTATCTTTTATTACTCATTCCCCTCTTCCCCCCACCCCCATCCAGGAGAGATAATTTTGCACAGAAAAAATAATAATTGGTTAAAGACGGAAAAGAAACAGGAGGAAGAGGAAAAAGAGGAGGAGGAGGAGTAGCAGGAGAAGAAGGAGAAGGAGAGGAAAATAGAAATGAGAAGTATAAGAACAAGACGAAGATGAACAAGAAGAAGGAAAAGAAGTAAAAAATAAGGAAAACAAGAAAAAACAAGAGAAGAAAGAAAGAAACGAAAGATAGATAGAGAGAGAGAGAGAGAGAGAGAGAGAGAGAGAGAGAGAGAGAGAGAGAGAGAGAGAGAGAGAGAGAGAGAGAGAGAGAGAGAGAGAGAGAAAGAGAGACAGAGCGAGAGGGAAAGAGAGAGAAAGAGAAAGGGATAGATAGACAGATAGATAGAGAGAGAGAGAAAGAGAGAGAGAGAAGGAGAGAGAGAACGAGAGAAAGAGAAAGATAGATAGATAGATAGACAGAGAGAGCGAGAGATAGATAAATAGATAGATAGACAGAGAGAAAGAGAGAGAACCACACAAAAGCAAAACCACTCCTGGATATCAAACAACCCATCCAATATGGCTACCCTCAAAGTAGCAACGAAAGCAAACGAATGCATTAATGTCACTGGATCAAGATCAGCGAAGACATTCCACAGGTTCGCCGAGGTAAGGGTGATAAGGGAGAGGGAGGGAGGGAGAGGAGGGAGGCAGGGAGAGGGGAGAGAGGGGGAGGAAGGGAGGAAGAGAGGGGGAGGAAGGGAGGGGGAAAGGGAGGGAGGGAGGGGAAGGTGGGAGGGAGGAAGGGAGGGAGGAAGGGAGGGAAGAAGTGGGAAAGGGGGAGGGAGGGAGGGGAAGGGAGGGAGGGATATGGGGGGAGTGGGAAGGGAGGGGGAAAGGGAGGTAGGGAGGGAGAGAGGGGGAGGAAGGGAAGGAGGGGTGGAAGGGGGAAAGGGAGGGGGAGAGAGGGAGGAGGGAGAGGAAAGGAGAAAGGAATAGTAGGAGGGAGGGGAGAGAGAGGAAGGGGGGAAGGGAGAGGGAGGGAGGGAGGGGGAAGGAGGGAGAGGGAAGGAGGAAGGGAGAGAGAGAGAGAGTAAGAGAATGGGAGGAAGCGAGGGAGAGAGTAATAAAATGGAATAGAGAGAGGGGAAGAGAGAGAAAGAGAGAAAGAGAGAGAGAGAGGTAGAGGTAGAGGTAGAGAGAGAGAGAGAGAGAGAGAGAGAGAGAGAGAGAGAGAGAGAGAGAGAGAGAGAGAGAGAGAGAGAGAGAGAGAGAGAGAGAGAGAGAGAGAGAGAGAGAGAGAGAGAGAGAGAGAGAGAGAAAGAAAGAAAGAGAAAGAGAAAGAGAGAGAGAGAGACAGAGAGAGAGAAAGAAAGAGAGAGAGAGATACCCCGAGTTAAGCTCAGAAGGGAGTGCATTGCCCAACCATAAACGTGTTTTTCGTCTGACTTTAATCCTCAATTCCTTTTTTGTGACCATTATTTCAGAAAATGGATGATTGTTCTTCGCTATGGAATTGCATGCATATAGATGGTAATCATGTTTTTTTATTTTTTATTTTTTTTCTAAACATTCCTTTACATAGTGCCATTACCTAGTGGATCAAGCATCTTACTTAATTGTATCTCTCTCTCTCTCTTTCTTTCTCTCTCTCTCTCTCTCTCTCGCTCCTCTCTCTTTCTTTCTTCTTCTTCTTCTCTTTTTCTCTTTCTCGCTCTCTCTCTCTCTCTCTCTCTCTCTCTTTCTCTTTCTCTCTTTCGCTGTCTCTGTCTCTGTCT
>BOPN01002464.1:47500-50000 GCA_017312705.2 Penaeus japonicus
TCTCTCCCCCCCCCCCCCTCTATCTCTCTCTCTCTCTCTCCCACACTCCACACCCCTCTCACCCCCTCTCTCCTCTCTCTTCCCCCCTCCCCCCCTCTCTCTCTCTCTCTCTCTCTCTCTCCCTCTCTCCCCCCCCCCCCTCTCTCTCTCTCTCTCTCTCTCTCTCTCTCTCTCTCTCTCTCTCTCTCTCTCTCTCTCTCTCTCTCTCTCTCTCTCTCTCTCTCTCTCTCTCTCTCTCTCTCTCTCTCTCTCTCTCTCTCTCTCTCTCTCTCTCACACACACACAGACTCTCACTCCCCCCCCCTCTCTCTCTCTCTCTCTCTCTCTCTCTCTCTCTCTCTCTCTCTCTCTCTCTCTCTCTCTCTCTCTCTCTCTCACACACACACACACACACACACACACTCACACCCTCTCTCTCTCTCTCTCTCTCTCTCTCTCTCTCTCTCTCTCTCTCTCTCTCTCTCTCTCTCTCTCTCTCTCTCTCTCTCTCTCTCTCTCTCTCTCTCTCTCTCTCTCTCTCTCTCTCTCTCTCTCTCTCTCTCTCCTCTCTCTGCAGTAATGATGGAACGATAAGACAATCTGTCAAGCAACAAGGAGGAAGACTTAAAAAAAAACAACTTTGCATAAATAGCATAAATCATGCACAGCTCTCGAGATCGTTATGAGATGCGATACACAACAACAACAACAAAACCAACAACAACAACACCAACAACAACAACAACAATGGCAACAGCAAAAGAAAATGGGAACGAGGATAGAATTCAAAAGAAGAAAAAAAAAAAAGAAGAAGAAAAAAAAAAAAGAATCTCCACAGACAGTCAAGCAAGCATCTTAAGGCCTCGCGTTAGAACAACAAAAGCACTGGGTAAGAAAATAGTGTTTTTGTTTCTCTTTCTCTCACTCTCTCTGTTGTATGTTGTTTTTTGTTTTTGTTTGTGTATTTGTTTGTATTTGGATATTAATCTTTTGTAATGTTCGGTTGTATTTTTATTAGATTTTTGTATTTGTTTACTTTTTGATTTATTATTATTATTTTTTTTTTGATGTTTGGTTGTGTTTTTATTCGTCTTTTGTTTTTGTTTCTATTTGGAAACTATGCTATGAACAAATTCTTTTCTCCCACGAGGATTATTTCGAGAAGTGTGACGTAACAAACGAGTGCAATTCACGCTTGCAAGATGCAACGCCTGATCATCAACACACAGTAGGCAGAGAACAGATCCCGTGAAGATAAAGTCACTCAAAAATATGAGCGTGTAAATAACAAAGCGATAAGAACTGATAACACTAATCTTTGTACACTATCTGTTGAAGACGCGGTGAGTGGCACGAGCGTAATATATTTTTTTCTGATTTTTTTTTTTTTTTTTTTTTTTTTTTTTTTTTTTTTTTTTTTTTTTTACTTCTTTTTTTTGAGTTTTAACACGACGTTTCCTAAGACAGTTAGGGGCTACGGGCGACAGAGTGACGTGTGGGGGATGAAAAATAATACTCATGCCCTTGAAAATAGATATACCCAGCTAAGCAAGGTTCTCTCTGTCTCTTTTTCTCTTTCTCTCTTTCTCTTTCTTTTTCTCTCTCTTTCTCTTTCTTTTTTATCTCTTTCTCTTTCTTTTTTTTCTCTCTTTCTCTTTCTTTCTCTTTCTTATTTTTTTTCTCTTTTTCTCTTTCTTTCTCTTTCTCTTTCTTTTTCTCTCTTTTCGTTTCTCTCTTTCTCTCTCCCTGTCTTTGTCTTTCTCTCTCTCTTTGTCTCTCTCTCTCCCTGTCTGTCTATCTCTCTATGTCTATCTGTCAGAAAGAGAAAGAGAGAGAGAGAGAGAGAGAGAGAGAGAGAGAGAGAGAGAGAGAGAAGATATATCATCATCATCAAAAGTCACTATCGAGTAGCTAAGTAAGAGACAAAGAGGAGGAGCCGGAGATAAGAGAGGAGGGGAAGGGAGAGTAAGAGGAGGAGGAGGAGTAAGAGGAGGAGGAGGAAGAGGAGTAGTCAGTAAGAGGAGGATGAGGAGAAAAGGGCGAGGAGGAAGAGGAATAGGTGGTAGATGAGGGGGGTGAATAGGAGAAGGATGTATGAGGAGGAAGAGGAGGAGGAGGAGGGGGAAGAAGATGTAACAGGAGTGAGAGGAAGGGAACTAAGAGGGGGAGGGGGGAGTAAGAGGGGGAAGGGAGAAGTAGGAGGGGGAGGGGGAAGTAAGAGGGGGAGGGAGAAGTAAAAGGGGGAGAGGAGAGTAAGAGGGGGAGAGGAAGTAAGAGGGGGAGAAGTAAGAAGGGGAGAGAGAAGTAAAAGGGGGAAGGGGAGGGAGAAGTAAGAGAGGGAGGGAGAAGTAAGAGGGGGGAGAGGGGAGTGAGGGGAGGGTTGAAGTGAATGGGTAAGTCCAAAGTGCTTAGACATGCATCGGTGGCCTCACAGACTGCGCGGGAAGACATTGCGCCAGACACTGATCGAGTGGATGGGGGGTGGGGGTGGGTGTGGGGGAGGGAGAGGGAGGGAGGGGGG
>BOPN01002464.1:60000-62500 GCA_017312705.2 Penaeus japonicus
GAAGGGGAAGAGGGAGAAGGAAGAGGAAGAGGAGGAGGAGAAGGATAATAAAGAGGAAGGGTAAGGGAATGAGAAAGAGAAAGAGGGAGAAGGAAGAGGAGGAGGAGAAGGAAGATAAAGAGGAAGGGGAAGGGAATGAGAAAGAGAAAGAGGGAGAAGGAAGAGGAGGAGGAGAAGGAAGATAAAGAGGAAGGGGAAGGGAATGAGAAAGAGAAAGAGGGAGAAGGAAGAGGAGGAGGAGAAGGAAGATAAAGGGGAAGGGGGAGGGGAGGGGAAGGGGAAGGGGAAGGGGAAGGGGAAGGGGAAGGGGAAGGGGAAGGGGAAGGGGAAGGGGAAGGGGAAGGGGAAGGGGAAGGGGAAGGGGAAGGGGAAGGGGAAGGGGAAGGGGAAGGGGAAGGGGAAGGGGAAGGGGAAAGGGAAGGGGAAGATAAAGAGGAAGAGAATAAGAAAGAAAAGAAGAAATAAAGAAAAGGAAGGAGATAAAGAAAAAAAGATAAAGGAAGAGGAAGAGAATGAGAGAAAAAGAGAAAGGGAAGAGGTGAAGTGTAGAGAAGGAAGGGGAGAAAGATGAAAATGGAAAGATACAGAAAGATTGGTAGAGAGACAGGAGATGGATAAAGTAAGAGAGAGAGGGAGAAAGAGAGAGAGAGAGAGAGAGAGAGAGAGAGAGAGAGAGAGAGAGAGAGAGAGAGAGAGAGAGAGAGAGAGAGAGAGAGAGAGAGAGAGAGAGAGAGAGAGAGAGAGAGAGAGAGAGAGAGAGAGAGAGAGAGAGAGAGAGAGAGAGAGAAAGAGAGAGAGATGGGGGGGGGGAGAGAAAGAGATAGAAAGGAAGACAGAGAGAGAAAAAAAAGGAAGAAAGAAAGAGAGAGAGAAAGAGAGAGAAGCCGAGAGTGAGAGAGAAAGAGAAAAACGAAAAAAAGAGAAAAAGAGACAGAAGGAGAGAGAGAGAGACCGAGAGAAAGACAAAGAGAGAAAGATAGATAGATAGATAGATAGATAGATAGATAGATAGATAGATAGAGAGAGAGAGAGAGAGAGAGAGAGAGAGAGAGAGAGAGCCCGAGAGAGAGACAAAGAGACAAAGAGAGAGACAGAGAGCCCGAGAGAAAGACAAAG
Source organism: Penaeus japonicus (assembly GCA_017312705.2). NCBI lineage: Eukaryota > Metazoa > Arthropoda > Malacostraca > Decapoda > Penaeidae > Penaeus > Penaeus japonicus. The sequence goes on from BOPN01002464.1 coordinate 61,117, forward strand.
AGACAAAGAGAGAAAGAGAGTCCAAGAAAAAGACCAAGAGAGAAAGACAAAGAAAGAAAGATAAGAGAGAGACAGCACCCAACATATGGCTCGCAGGTTTCCCGTACCGCTTCTTCCGCCATTTTCCACCCACAACAAACCGCTTTGCAACCGCGATATTTCCGCCATAAATGTCCTTGCAGCTCCGACGGATCTCATTCGCTCAGCTTGATATTGTCGATAAAGGCTCGCACGGGATCTAAATGCTTGCAGCTTGCTTGCAATAGGTATAATTAGATAAGGGCTCGGGGCGGAATTCTTTAGGAGGGAATTGGGGTGTTAGTGTGCCTTCCCCCCTCCCCTCCCCTACCCCCTCCTGAGAAGAGATAGTTTGAGTGAAAAGATAATAAAGAGAGAAAAGAAAGGAGAAGAGAGAAAAGGGAAAGAAAGAAAGAAAGGAAGAAAGGAAGAAGAAAAAAAAGAAAGAAAAAAGAAAAAAAGGAAAAAATGATGATGGTAATGATGATAAGGTTGATGGTGCTAATGATGTAAGAAATAATGATGGGGATGATGATAGTAATAACAATGATAATGATGGTAATGATACGGATAGTAACAATATATGATAATAAGAAAGATGATGTTGATTAAAATGATGATGAAAATGATAATGATAATAACAATGGCAATGAAAATAATGATGTTAATAAAATTAATCATAGTAAGGCTAACAGGGCTCCCCCTTCCTAGGATATCCCCTCCCTCTCTGTAAATACCCCCTCCCCTCATCCCTCCCCCTTCTTAAGATACCTTCCCCTCTCTCCCCTACTTAAAATACCCACATCCCTCCCCTCCACCCCCTTCCCCCTCCCCTTCTCAGATGATATCCCCTACCCTCCCATTTCTCAAAATGCCCCCCCCCCCTATCCCCTTCCTTTTCATGATACGCCCCACCCCCTCCCCCATTCACAGCCTAACCTCCGCCTCCACCCACCCCTTTCCCCCCTTCATAGCCTAACCCCCACCTACATCCCCTCCCCCCTTCATAGTCTTCCCCCCACCCCCACCCCCAACCCTCTTCCACTTCCCCCATCCCCAGCCCCTTCCCCCCTTCACAGTCTACCCTCACCCCTACCCCCATCCCCATCCCAATCCCAATCCCCATCCCCATCCCCATCCCCATCCCCATCCCCATCCCCATCCCCATCCCCATCCCCATCCCCATCCCCATCCCCAACCCCCTTCCCCCTTCTCCCATCCCCATCCCCCTTTCCCTCATATCATCCCCATCCCCATCCCCCTTTCCCTCATATCATCCCCATCCCCATCCCCCTTTCCCTCATATCATCCCCATCCCCATCCCCAACCCCCTTCTTCCCCCCATCCCCATCCCCAACCCCCTTCC
>BOPN01002464.1:115000-120000 GCA_017312705.2 Penaeus japonicus
CAAAATGTACAAACGAGCGGCGAAAAGGGACAAAAGGAGAGACCCAGAAAGAAAAGGGAAGTCCCTACCTCCTCTCTCTTACCTCCACCCCCCTTTCCCCTTTACCTTTACCGCCCTCCCCCCCTTTTATTCCCTCCCCCATCCCCTCATCCCTCTTTCCATCTATCACCATTTACCTTTTTTTTCTTTCTTTCTTTTCTTTTTTACCTACATGCCTTAATATCTCTCCCCTCTCTTTTGCTTCCTTTCTGAACCCACTTCTTTTCTCTTACCCATTCGACCCCTTCCCCCCTTCCCCCTCTCTACCTCCTCTCCCCTTTCCTCCCCCCTCCATCCACTTCTCTCTCCTCCCCTCTCCATCCCTTTCCCTCTCTACACCCTCCATCACCTTCCCTCTCCCTTTCCCTCTCTACACCCTCCATCCCCTTCCCTCTCCCCTTTCCTCCCCCTCCATCCCCTCCCCTTTCCTTCCCCTCCATCTTCTCCCATCTCTTCCCCCTACCCCCACTCGTGACTCTATCCCCCCCTCTCCCCCTCATACCAGCCCCTTCCACCCCTTCACTTTCCATTCCCCTTTCCCTCTCTTGTTACTTCCTCCCTTGCCTCTTCTCTTCCCTTCACCCTCTTCCTCCCCCCCCCCTTCCCCTCTCTCCAGTTCACCCCCCACCTCTCCAACCTCCCTAATCCCCCCCTCCCCACGCTCACCTCCCTCCTCCCCTCCACGTACCCCTCCCCCCTCCCACCACCTCTTACTTCTTCCCTCCTCTTCTACCTTCTCTCCCTCTCCCTCTCTCTCTCCTTAACCCCTCACACTCCTCTTTCCCCTCCTCCTTCTCCCCCACCTCTCACCTCCCTCACCTACCCCCCTCGTCCCCTTCCCCACCTACCCCCCTTCCCCCTCCCCACCAACCACCTTTCCCCCCATCAACCCCCACCTCCCCCCACCTACCCCCCTTCCCCCACCAACCCCCCTTCCCCCACCTCCCCTCCCCATCCAACCCCCTTCCCCCATCCAACCCCACCTAACCCCACCAACCCCTCTACCCCCCCTTACCCCCCTTCCCCCCACCAACCCTCCTTCCCCCCACCAACTCCCTCCACCACCCCTTACCCCTCCACTAACCTCTACCTACCTCCCCTTCTTCCTCTTTCCCTCCCCATCCAACCTCTCTTTCCCCTTCCCCCTTTCCCCCTGACCTACCTACCGCCATCCTCCCTACTCCCATAAAGGGGCAGAACTACAAGAGCGCGGGTTGCCACTGCTCAAGAAATTTGCATCCGACGCCACGCCAATGTTAATACACACGACGACATCAAAGGTGCGCTTAGGCGAAACGCCGGTCGCCTCTCTCGGAGGACTTTCTCTCGGGGGAGGGGGGGGGGTGGAGGGAGGGTGGAGGAGTGGTAGAGGGGTGGGGGTGGAGGGGGTGGAGGGGGTGGGGTGGGAGAGGGTAAAGGGGTGGAGGGGTGAGAGGGGTGGGTGTAGGGAGAAGGGGGTGAGAGGGGTGGGTGGTAGGGAGGAGAGGGGTGGAGGGGGTGGAGGGAGGAGAGGGGGTGGAGGGGTGGAGGTAAGGTGTAGAGGGGGTTGAGGGGGGGAGAGGAAGGGGAGGGGTGTAGAGGGGTGAGAGGGGGGAAGGGGAGAAGGGAAAAATAGGGCAGGTGGAGGATGATGGGAGAGAAAGAGAGGAGAAGCGAGGAAAAAGAGAGGTGGTGCAGGATGGGTGAGAAGGAAAAGGAGTGAAGGGAAGGTAAGGAAAGGGGGGAGCGGGGAGAAAGAGAGAGAAGAGGAAGGGGAGACATAGAGAAAGGAAGAGAATTGAGGGGGGGAGAGAAGATGAGAAACGGTACGAAGGTGTATAAAAAAGGTGAAGAAAGGGAGGGGAAGGCGAGAAGAGAGAGAGAGAGAGAGAGAGAGAGAGAGAGAGAGAGAGAGAGAGAGAGAGAGAGAGAGAGAGAGAGAGAGAGAGAGGGAGGGGGAGGGGAAGGAAGATGAGAAGGGGACTTATATAGGGGGAAGGAGAGGGGGGAGGGGGGGGGAGTACAGAGGGGTTAAAAAGTAAGACGAAAAGGTGTATGGTGACGAGGGGGGTAGAGGGGAGGGAGGGGAGGGGGGGGGGGGGGAGAAGCGACTATACACGCAACTGTGTGGTGTGCAATTTATTCAGACATTTAATGGGTCTTTCTGTGTTCGGGTTTTAGTCATTTGTTTTCAGATTACTGTGTCTGCGGATGTGTATATGCGCGCTGGTCTGTGCATATATATGTATATATATATATATATATATATATATATATATATATATATATATATATATATATATATATATATATATATATACATATATATATATATATATATATATATATATATATATATATATATATATATATATATATATATATATATATATATATATATATATATATATATATATATATATATATACATATATATTCACACACACATAGCTATATATACGTATATGCACGTCTATATGTATGTGCGTGCATTTGTGTGTATGCGTGTATAATCACCATTTAACCATGACCGTTACCACTTTTATTATCAATTTCATCATTATCATCAACATCAATATCATATTTACCATTGTCATCATCATCAATATCCTTGTTATTATCATCATATTTTTTATAATTATTCTAATTATCATTATCTTCTTGCATTGTTATCATTGTTATCGCTATCGTTTTTATCATTATCATCATTATAATCATCACCATCATTAATCGTAATCGTTACCATTACTACCATCATCATTATCAACATCATTTCTCTTTCTTTATTACTCTCTCTCTCTCCCTCTCTCTCTCTCTCTTTCTCTCTCTCTCTGTCTCTCTCTCTGTCCCTCCCCCCCCCTCTCTTTCTCTTTCTTTCTCTCTCCCTCCCTCCCCCTTCTTTATTACTCTCTCTCTCTCCTTCTCTCTCTCTCTCTCTCTCTCTTTCTCTCTATCTTTCTCTCTCTCTTCCTTCCCCCCTCTCTTTCCCCTCCCTTCCCCCACTCTCTCCCTCCCTCAGCTAACCTAGCCACTTGTCCCTTCACCTCACCACATAATTTCCTCTCACATATGTTGCCCTTTTTCTGTGTCATCATACCCACACCACTGCAGTGTTATGACAGTTAGCCCTTATCACCACATCATATTCACCACATTCCCCTTTTACTAACTCCCCTCTATTTTTCCCCTTCTGGTTCTCTACCTACCACACTCTACCACAATATATTAAGGTAGTCAAGGCGAAAAGGTTGTAATAACTTATCTGTTTTACAATGATTGTGATGTTATATATTTTGCGACTGTATAAAAATATATATGTTTATTTCATTAGTATGTATGAATATATGAATATGTATAGATATATAAATGTATACCATAACACCACACACTACCACTAGATATACCACAACGCCACACACTACCACTGGATATACCCCAACATCACACACTACTACTAAATATACCACATCACCATAAACTACCACTAAATATACCACAACACCACACACTACCACTAGATATACCACAACACCACACACTACCACTAAATATACCACAGCACCACACACTACCACTGGATATACCACAACACCACACACTACCACTAGATATACCATAACACCACACATTACCACTAGATATGCCACAACACCACAAACTACCACTAAATATACCACAACGCCACACACTACCACTGGATATACCACAATACCACACACTACCACTAGATATACCACACCACAAACTACCACTAGATATACCACAACACCACACACTACCACTAGATATACCACAACACCACACACTACCACTGGATATACCACAACACCACACACTACCACTAGATATACCACAACACCACACACTACCACTAGATATACCACAACACCACACACTACCACTGGATATACCACACACTACCACTAGATATACCACAACACCACACACTACCACTGGATATACCACACACTACCACTAGATATACCACAACGCCACACACTACCACTAAATATACCACACACTACCACTGGATATACCACAATACCACACACTACCACTAGATGTACCACAACACCACAAACTATCACTGTATATACCACAACACCACAAACTATCACTGGATATACCACACACTATCACTAGATATACAACAACACCACACACTACCACTGGATATACCACAACACCACACACTACCACTGGATATACCACAACACAACAAACTATCACTGGATATACCACACACTATCACTACATATACCCCAACACCACACACTACCACTAGATATACCACAACACCACAAACTACCACTAGATATACCACAACACCACACACTACCACTAGATATACCACAACACCACACACTACCACTGGATATACCACAACACCACACACTACCACTAGATATACCACACACTACCACTGGATATACCACACACTACCACTAGATATACCACAACACCACAAACTACCACTAGATATACCACAACACCACACACTACCACTGGATATACCACACGCTCTCACATTCCTCTCTCCACGAGCCCTATCATCACACAGCAACCAACCACCCACTTACCACACGAGGCCTCACCACTACCACACACGCAATCACGGAGCCTCATCGTGCAACAAGCGTGCAATTAACCCTTCTATGCACTTTTCCCCTTATTCTCTTCCCTCACCCTTATCTTCACCCTAAGCATGGTGTTCACTTGTCACTCTTCACACTGAACCCTTTCTTTGCATTCCGGGTTCTTTGCAATCAGCTGGTTCAATTCCCGTCGTTTCTGCAGTGTAGTTTGCGCTTTTTTTTTTTTTTTTTTTTTTTTTTTTTGGGGGGGGGGGGGTGGGGTTAAAGTGAGGCTGGATGAAGAGAGAGGGTGGGAGGGGGAGTAGGGGAGGATAATGCGATAGGGATAGGGATAGGGATAGAGATAGGGATGGAGAGAGAGAGAGTAGATGAGAGAGATAGAGAGAG
>BOPN01002464.1:140000-142500 GCA_017312705.2 Penaeus japonicus
ATACACACCCACACACACACAGTTACAAACAAACAGACAGACAGACAGACATACACACCCACACCCACAAGCACACGCAAACACACACACACACACACACACACAAACATACACACACACAAACACACAAATACACAAACACACACAAACATACACACACCAACACCCACACACAAACACACACACACCCACACCTACAAACGCACACAGACAGACATACACACCCACACACACCCACACCCACACCCACAAGCACACGCAAACACACGAGAAGGTCGGAACGAGGAGCAAGCACAAAGCAAAGAGTGATGAAAGCAACGCCAAAGAGTATCAAGAAAGGTGTGGCAATTAGGATGAGTGGATGCTGAAAGGGTAGAGAGGAGTAGGATGAGATAATAGGTAGGAGAGGTAGAGCAAGATTGGAAATTCACACACACTCTCTCTCTTTCTTTCTTTCTGTCTGGCTCTCTCTCTATCTATCTGTCTATCTTTCTCTCTTTCTCTTTCTACTTCTCTCACTCACGCTTTCATTCTCTCTTTCTCTATCTATCTTTATCTTTCCTCTATCTTTCCTCTATTTCCCTCTTCCTTCCTTCCTCCTTCTTTCCCTTCCTTTCTCCCCCCCCCCCCCCTCTCTCTCTTTCTCTCTCCTCTCTCCTTCTTTCCCCCTTCCCCTTCACCATCTCTTTCTCCCTTCCTTCCACCCTCCCTCCCCCCTCTCTCCCTTCCCTCCTCCCTCTCTCTCTTCCCTTCTCCCTTCCCTCCTCCCCTACCTCATCCCATCACCCTCCACACCATCTTAGTCTTCACGCGTCTCTTTATCAATTTTATCCATCTTTGTCTCCTTCTCCTTCTCCTCTCATTATCACGAAGGTCCCATTCTCGTCGCCATGACAAATTTTACGATCACGATAATGCAAATTGCAACAGTACCGCCGGGGTTCTGCAATATGCAACCGGCCTTTTGTTCTCCTTGATTGAATTGGGTGGTGATCTGTTTTGCAAGTGGGAGGGAATCTGTCCGGGTGGTGTGAGAGGGAGTTTGAAAAGGGTGAAGGGTTGGGAGGGAGGGAGGGGAAGGAGGGAAGGTGGGTGGGAGGGAGGGGAAGGAGGGAAGGTGGGAGGGGAAGGAGGGGGGCAGGGTGGGAGGGAGGGAGGGAGGAAAAGAGAAAGAGAGGGAGGGAGGGTGGGAGGGGAAGGAGGGAAGGTGGGAGGGAGGAAGGGAGGAAGGGAGAGGAAGGCAGGGAGGGGGAGAGGGAGGGGGGAAGGGAAGGAGGAAGGAAAAGAGAAAGAAAGAGAGGCAGGGAGAGGGAAAGGGAGGGAGAATGAAGGAGTAGGGAAGAAAGAGGGAGAAGGAAAGGAGGAAAAAGTGAGAGAGAGATGGAGAGAGGGAGAGAGCATGGGAAGGAGGAAGGGAGGTAGGGAGAGAGAGAGAGAGAGAGACAGACAGACAGACAGAGAAAAGGAAAGAGAGAGAGAGAGAGAGAGCATACAAATAAAAACACCCAAAAGCAGACAAACCAAATAAGCACAAACAGAAAAAAAGAAAGAGAGAGAGAACAAAAAAATAACAAAATAAAAAAACGTAAAAAAATCATGAGGATATATTCCAGAGCAATAAGCTGAAAAAAAAACAATAAGCAGAAAATAAGTAATAAGTAATAAGCAGAAACAAAACAAGCTTAGAGGGAAAGTGAAGGAGGGAGAGGGGGGCGAGGAAGAATGGAGGAAAGGAGAGTTTGAGGATATAGAGAAGAGGGGAGGGGATAGAAGGAAGGAGAGGGCAAGGAGAGTGTGAAGAAGGGGAGGTGAGAAAGAGGAAGGAAGGAAAAAGGAGGAAGGGGAGAGTGGGATAGGGATGAGGGAGGGGGGGGGGGGATGGAAGAGGAAATGGGAGGTAGGAGGGAATAATAAGATGGTAGAGAGGAATTAGAGAAGGAGAGGGGAAGAAGGGGAAAAAGGAAGATAGTGGGGAGAGATAGAAATGGGAAGAAAGGACGAAGAAAAGGGGAAAACAAGAAGAAAAAGAAAAGAGAAAAAAGGAACTGAAGGAAAGTGATGCGTGAGGGGGAAAAGAAGGGGAGGATGAGGGCTAAAACAAATAAATCAGGGAATTGGAAGAAAAGGAATGAGATCAGAGAAGAGGAGGATGTGAAGAAACGCAAGGGAGGAAGGAAAGCGAAGTAAGGAAGGAAGGAATTAGGGGAGGAGGGAGGAGAGGAAGGAAAGAAAGGGGAAGAAGTGAAGGAAGGAAGAAAAGGGAATGAGGGGAGGGAGGAAGGAAGGGGGAAGGAGTGAAAGAAGGAAGGAAAGGGAATTAGGGGAGGAGGAAAAGAATGAAGGAGGAGAAGGAAGGGATGGAGGAAAAGGAGGGAAGAAATGAGGAAAAGGGAGGAGGATGGAACGGAAGGAGAGGAAAGAAAGGAAGAAGGGACGTACGAAAGGGGGAAGAGGGAAAATGGGAATGAAGGGAACGGAAGGGAAGGAAAGAAGAGAGGAA
>BOPN01002464.1:188694-196194 GCA_017312705.2 Penaeus japonicus
TAATAAAACATTTTCTTCTAGTATAGTTTGATTTTCATCTAATAATCTATTTGTTGCATCTTTCACTAAGTGCAATAGGAAGGGGCGGGGGGGGGGGGGTGAGACATCTGACATCTAATATTCTATACATATTTTATTCTTATTTGCAATTCATTCTCCAGGAGGTTTTGGTCTTCGGTCAAAAAACACGAATTGCATTTGAAGACACCAAAAGTCAAAATCATGTCTCTTAACCTTGCAAAGAGATTGCTATCAACGATGCAAGTTGCGATTCCCGAAGTTGACACAGACAAGGATAAGGTTCGTGTTTGAATAATCCTTCTTCTGTTGCTTTTCTTTGTTTGTTTACTTTTTTTTTTTCATTTTCTTTCTCTTTTTTTCTACTTTCTTTTTTTTTCTTAACTTTTTTTTTTCTTCTTTATTATTTTTTTTTCTTCTACTTCTTTTTTTCTTGTCCTTGTTCCTATTTCATTTTATCTTCTTAATCTTCTTCTTATTCTCCTTTCTTTTCTTTTTTATTTCTTCTTTTCCTTCATCATCATCATCTTCTTTTTCACCATTTCTCCATTTCTTCTTCTTCATCTTCATCTTCTCCTTCCTTCTTCTCCTCTTCTCCTTTCTTCTTCTTCTTCTTCCTTATGTCCTACACACCCCCCCCCCCCTCCCAATACCTTTATCCTTCCTTCTTCTCCTCTTCTCCTTTCTTCTTCTTCTTCTTCCCTATGTCCTAACCCCCCCCCCTCCCCCCACCCACCTTACACCTTATCCCTAACAATTAAGTCATTTAAAATCCAATAGCTCATTAAACCGATTTACCGAAGCAACAAGACAAGTGTTTCAAAATCAAAACTTCACATGATCTTGATATATTTATGCAAGATTTAGGAATGCAAAACAAAAGCATAGATATCCGAACCGCTGTGAATGCAATTTGAATCTTCTTGTCGATCTCAAAACAAGATTAGATCATTTAAGGAAATCGAGGTATTTCTATAAATTTATTGTCTTAATTTTTTTTTTTTTCTATATAGAAAAGTATTATATATATATATATATATATATATATATATATATATATATATATATATATATATATATATATATTAGAGAGGGATTGTATATATTTGATGCACTGAATGTATTCTTCAATAAATTGATAATCATAATGGTGATGATAATGATGATGATGGTGATGATGATGATGATGGTGTTGATGATGGTAATGATGATGATGGTGGTGGTGATGATGAAGATGAGGAGGAGGAGGAGGATGAAGATGATTAATATGATGATGGTGATAATAATGATGATAATTATGATGATGATGACGATGATGATGATCATTGTTTATTTGAATATATTGATTACATGTATATCTGTATCCTAATAAGTCAGTGGAACTTTGAGATGCCTCGTAGAATCATTATTTTAAGCGAATTTTCTTAAATGGTCGTTCAAGAATAAGAATAATAAGATAAGTAACAGTAATAAGGACAACAATGATAAAAGTAATGATGATTTAGATAATATAGTAATAGCAATCATAATAGTAATAGTAATGATAGCAATTGCAATGCTAAAAATAATGGTAATGATAATGATTATAATAACAATGATAATAACAGTGATATTGATACTGATCAATGATGGTAATAAGGATAATAAAATTAATAAACATAACGCTAAAAATAACAGTAATAAAGATAGTAATAATAATAATGATGATAGCAACAATAACAATGATAATGATAATAATAATGATAATAATAATATTAATAATAATAATAATGATAATAACAATAATAACAATAATGATAATGATAATAATAATAGTAATGATAATAATAATTATGATAATAATGATAATAATAATAATAATAATAATAATAATAATAATAATAATAATAATAGTAATGATAATAATGATAATAATAATAATAATAATAATAATAATAATAATAATAATAATAACAATAATAATAATGATAATTATAAAAATTATAATAATAATAATAATAATAATAAATGATAATAATAATGACAATAATAATAATAATGGTAATGATAACAATAACAATGCTGAAAATGATAATCACGACAATATTCATAAGAATTATGTTAATAATGATGATGATGATAAATGATGATTATGATAATGATACCATTAATAATGATAATAATGTTGACCAAGAAAATGAAAATGATGATGATAATAATAATCATGATAATAATAATGATAACGATAACAATAGTCATAATAAAAATAATAGTAATAATAATAATAATTATTATCATTATTGTTATTATTATTATTATTATTATTATTATTATTTTTATTATTATTATTATTATTATAATGATAATAATGATAATAGTAATAATGATAATAATAATAATAATAAAGACAATGACAAAAATAATAATAATAACAATAATAATAATAATAATAATAATAATAATAATAATAATAATAATAATAATAATAATAATAATAATAATAATAATAATAATAATAATAATAATAATAATAATAATAATAATAATAATGATAATGATAATAATAATAATAACAATAATAATAATGATGATAATGAAAATAATAATAATAATAAAATTAAGAATAATATTGAAGAGGATAACACCATACTGGCAATAATGATAATGATAATACAAATGATGAATGATAAGGAAAAGAGCAAATTAGTGATATTGCTACTAATAATGATGATGAGGAGGAGGATAATCACAATAGTAATAGTCCATATAATGATTTTGACTATAATGATAATGCTAGCCATGATAGCGTTGGTGAGGCAATTATAATGATAATGATGATAGTAATGATAATGATAAGACTAGTGGGGATAATAAGAATGATTATAATCGTATTAATAATGGCAATAAAAAATATGATAGTGATGAAAATGATAATACTAATACTACTACCATTAATAATTTCGATTGTAATGATCATAATGATAATAATAATAATGATAACAGTAATAATAATAGTAATGATAATGATGATGATAATAACGACATTAATAAGAATGCCAATGATTATAAAAAAAGTAATAATGATAATAATAACAACAACAACAATAACAATAATGATGATGATAATGATAATGATAATAATGGTAATAATAATAATAATAATAATAATAATAATAATAATAATAATAATAATAATAATAATAATAATAATAATAATAATAACAACAACAACAACAATGAGGACAAAGAATAATAATGATTATATCAAAATAACAATCATGATAACAACAATAACAAGAAGAATAAGAATAAAAAAAATGACACATAAATAGATAATTAACAACAATAATTTCCCCAAATCCATTTTCGAATCACCACTCCAATCCAACCACATCCAACCACATCCAATCCAAGTCTTAGATCTTCCTTATCCACTGAGAACAAGACGAAAACACAAACGTCTTGAACCGCGTGTTAGCAAACCTTAGCAACACGATACATATCAACAGGAAGTTTTGAATATTGAAGTTGACAGAAACGTAAGCAAGGTTCATGTTTTCGAGAGATTTCTGGTGTTGGTCGCGCTGTGTGGTTTGCAAGTTGAAGGATGTCTTGCAAGGTAGGAGAGAGAGGAGATAGAGATGGGGTGAGGATGACGCGGGGGGGGGAGAGAAAGAGAGAGAGAGAGAAAGAGAGAGAGAGAGAGAGAGAGAGAGAGAGAGAGAGAAAGGCGAGAGAGAGAGAGAGAGAGAGAGAGAGATAGAGAGAGAGAGAGAGAGAGAGAGAGAGAGAGAGAGAGAGAGAGAGAGAGAGAGAGAGAGAGAGAGAGAGAGAGAGAGAGAGAGAGAGAGAGAAGGCGCGAAGAGAGAGAGAGAAGGCGATAAGAGAGAGAGAGAGAGAGAGAGTAGGCGATAAGAGAGAGAGAGAGAGAGAGAAGGCGATAAGAGAGAGAGAGAGAGAGAGAGAGAGAGAGGCGATAAAAGAGAGAGAAAGAAGGTAACAAAAGAGAGAGAGAAAAAAAGAAAGAGAGAGAGAGAGAGAAAGATAGTTTCTGATGTTGGTCGGGCTGTGAGGTTTGCAAGTTGAAGGACGCCTTGCAATAGGTTTTGGACATCCTGTGCATGTTGCGAGAGGTGAATTTTGATGTTGCTGGTGGTGGAGTTTATGCTAATGATGATTGCAATACTTATAATGATGAGTAATGATATGATAATGATATGCTAATGATGATGACATCGCAAATAAATTATCATAAAGGGATAGTTACAATAAAATGTTATCCATAATGAAAATGAAGATGATGGAAATAAAGATGATGAAAATGATGATGAAGATGATGAAGATAAAAATGATGATAATGCCGATAATGACGATGATGATGATAATACAATAACAATAATAAAAAGCCATGAAAATAACATTACTAGGCTAAAAAAAAAGATGGCAATAACACTATAACAACCATGATAACATCAATGATAATGATGAAAACCTTTGATAATTCCACTATATGAATACCATACAGATCACAAACAAAAACAACTCGGCAGTAACAAGAAAAAGAAAAACAAAAACAAAAAAACAATCCTACAGAACATTCACACATAAACTGCAATCTCCATATAATAAGTTTCTCACCTATATGCAAGGAGTTGAAGTGATGTTGCAAAAGTGATGTTATAAAAGTGATGTTACAGTGATAAGAAATTAGATCTCTATAAAAGATGGCCTTTTAGAGAGAGAGAGAGAGAGAGACATCTATCTACTCAATCATCCATCCATCTATATATTCATTTTATCCATCCACCCATCTATCCATTCATCCATCCACCCATCCATCCATCCATCCATTTATTTATTCATTAATCCATACTTCCATCTATCTATTCAGTCATCCATCCATCCATCCTTCCATCCAACCATCCATCTATCCATCTATAAGTATATAGACAGTTTTCCTTGTAACCAAAGCACTAAAACACACACACACACACACACACACACACACACACACACACACACACACACACACACACACACACACACACACACACACACATATTACACACACACACACACACATATATATATATATATATATATATATATATATATATATATATATATATATATATATATATATATATATATATATATATATATACATATATATATATATATATATATATATATATATATATATATATACATATATATGTATATATATATATATATATATATATATATATATATATATATATATATATGTGTGTGTGTTTGTGTGTGTGTGTGTGTGTATATACATATATATATATATATATATATATATATATATATATATATATATATATATATATATATATATATATATATATATGTATATATATATATATATACATATATATATATATATATACATATGTGTGTGTGTGTGTGTGTGTGTGTGTGTGTGTGTGTGTGTGTGTGTGTGTGTGTGTGTGTGTATATGTGTGTGTGTGTGTGTGTGTGTGTGTGTGTGTGTGTGTACTGTATATATACACATATTGCAGCTTTGATAGAAAACAAGTAATGGAAAAATGTTATGATTATGAGGCAATACTATATCGTGTCTATTCTCTCTTGCATAACTAGCCATTGTCAGTGAAAGAAGAAAAAGAATGATAAAAAAAAGAACGGAGAATAAAAGAGGGATAAGAAAGGGAGGAAATATATGTAAATAGTTAGTGGAAGATAATGTATGCTGAATGCCAATCATAGTCATGCGTCTATGAAAGAATTAGAGGGGTGGGGAGGGAGTGAGGGAGTTGAGTGGGGGAGTGAATGAGGGAGGGAGGGAGGGAGAGAGAGAGAGAGAGAGAGAGAGAGAGAGAGAGAGAGAGAGAGAGAGAGGGTGGAAGGGAGGGAGTGAATGAGGGAGAGAGAGAAAGAGAGAGCGAGAGAGACAGAGAGAGAGAGAGAGTGGGAGGGAGGGAGAGAGAAAAAGAGAGAGAAAAAAAGAAAGAGAGTGACAAAGAGAGACAAAGAAGGAGAGGGAAAGAAAGAATATGAGAGAGAGAGAGAGATGAAGGCACTGGTGAAGACGAGAGAATATGACAAAGACGAAAACAAACATAAAATACAAAAAAGAAAGAAAGAAAGAAAAAAAACAACGAAAAAAGTATATGCCCAAATACCCCCTTCCCCCCCAAAAAAAAAAAAAAAATCCCCAAACCTTTAAACAAAGAGCAATCGATAGAGAACCCATCCCCATCTCCTCCCCCCCCCCCACTCCCTCCTCCTTAAAAAAAAAGGACCAGAGGGACATGAAGGAATGCGCAGAACTGCCTTCTTGCGCACGTAAAGCTGTGCGCGGGTGGATAGTAATATAAGACAGCCCGAGGCACGTTTTCTTTGATCTTCGCTCGTTTTCTTTGCTGAACCGTTTTCTTTGGTCAGGGTTTAAATCTTTTGTTTTTGGTATTTCCGATTAAGATTTTTTTTTTCTTTTTTTGGGGGGAGGGTGGGGGGTTGTTATTATTATGTTTGTTCTCTGGGTTTGTTTATTTTTTTTTTATTGATTCGGAAGAATGTGATTAGTCTGAATGAACATGATAATAAAGAGTTATGGATAATTTGTGATCGTTTGTGAGAAATAGTACGAAGAAGACTGACATTTGGTCAATCGCCGTCGCATTCTAGATACAAAAAAGAAAAAAAAGAAAGAAAAAAAAAGAGGGACTGTGGTCGGTCGATCTTGCCATAAAAGTCAAAGCGGGGCTGACCTGTTCGGCGGGAAATTTGAATTTCGGATGACGGTCGGGATGCGTGCTGTTCTTTATTCGCATTTTCCGATAGACGGAGAAAAGCTTTTTTTCTTTTTTTTTATTATTATTCTTCCTTTCTCTGATTTTCATCTCTGTTTGTTTGTCTGTCTCTCTGTCGTTTTCTTTCTTTCTTTCTCTCCTTTTTGGTCTCTGTTCTGATTTTATGTTTTGTTCTCGCTATCTCTCTCTCTCTCTATCTTTCTTTCCTAGCATTTTTCTTTTTCTTTCCTACTCATTCTCCTCTTCCTCTACTTCCTCCTCCTTTTCTTGTTGTTCTTGTTCCTCTCTTTCTTCTTCTTCCTCCTCTTTCTTTTCTTCTTCTCTTATGCACTTCTTTACCATTCCTTTCCAGATATAGTAATTCAGAAACACACACACACACACACACACACACACACACACACACACACACACAAACACACACACGCACACCCACACACACACACACGCACCCAAAATCCCTCACAACAGCACCTCCTCGCCCCCTTACCCCCAATCCCCTCTCTCCCCTATCCCCTACCCCCTACCCCCACTTGACACGCCAAACTAATCGCTGTCGAACAGAAATGAATAAGTATGACGAGGAATTGATGGACAAAAAACGAAAAAAAAAAGAAAAAAAAAAGAAAAACAGAAACACCATAGAATCCCCTCCAAAAAAAGTGGTCCCTACACCTCGTCCCGTTTTCTTTACTGGTGT
>BOPN01002465.1:5000-12500 GCA_017312705.2 Penaeus japonicus
CATTAATGAACATGTCTGGCATACAAAGCATTTTGCCATATAAATATAGAGTTGAGGACATGCTTTATTCATCTTCTATAGCTCTCTGGACTAAATCTGAATAATAATATTAGTGAGTCTTGGCAGATACAACTAGATGCTGCCTTTGTTGAATTTACAGTATGAACAAAAGGATGGTTGTAATACCTGTAACTTAAAAATCTGTACACTTGTACGAGGCCAGTCCTCTGACCTGGCTCATTAAGTCACGCAATTACCAAAGTCAGTCTGTAGTGAGCAATTCAGTGTGGAATATTTTTCCACCTAAATCACTCTCTGTCCTTACTTTGTTTACTGCGTTTCACTTCATTCAAGAGATTATATACAGGAGGCCCTTAATGCATGTGGACATTGTGTTACACTTGCTTAACATAAACATATTGCCAACAGTCATTTTACATGCTGTTTATTTCTGTTGCCTGTAATGTCTTTTTTCTGAAAATTATGATATCACCATGGCAAATAAATGCTTTGTTTTATCCAGACCAAACTTGCTCTTCAGCAAAGATTTGCTTTTTATCACTGTTGATCAAAACAAACCTTTCTGAAGCTAAAGTTCTTGATCAAACGTAGTATTCAAACCACACGCATGTTATGGGTCTCAGGTCTCATCCATGCTTGCACCTAGGGCTCTCTGCAAGTCACAGTGAAATAAACCTTCTCTGCTTACACAGTATGTTCATTGTATATATAGCAGCTTCAAATCAACAAAGCACCTCTAAACGACTACCTTACAGAGAGCCACATTCAGTGACAATAGCTGGACATTGCAAAAATGGGAGAGGGGGAACTGTTCATGGTAATACACTCAGTCATACGTCAGACAGTTATTGCTTGGGGTCTGGGCATGATGTTGCCCAAGGGGGGAATGTTCTACAAGAAGCTGTTCTACTACCGTGTGACTTGCGACCAACAGGGACATATGGCGATATAGGGAACAGAACTATAATGGGGGTTCACTGCAATATCTTTTGGCAGTGGGTGCACCGACTGCTGGTAACAGATAAAGTACACCAACTGGATATAAAGGAACTAGGTGAAACAATGGCAGTCTACAGTAACAGTGAGATGTGATTAGGAACTGAATGTATGGAAATGATTAAGAGAAGACATGAGATTTCTGGTTACCCAACATAGTTCTGACTCCCTAACACAGCAAGGCTAACCTACAGTGGTAATGCAATACACAGGCTTGAGTATGTATCATATGGTAGCATCTTTAACAATGCTTCTACAACAGTGGTCCATTCTATGCAATTCCTACTAACCAAGCCCAATGAACTTACTTTGGAGAAGGGTATACACATTGTTCTGGCTGTCTTAGACACTTGGGACTTTAATGTGACAGTCACTGTTTTAATGAGTCATTGCAACTGATGTGGTTAGAGACAGGCAACAGATGATTCCATAATTATAATTCAGTTCACTGGTTCATTTAGATTTAAGTGTCACAGTAAACCCTGGATTATTTCTTAATTTAATCAGCTAAATAGGAAGAACCAATAAAGAAAAAAAAATCCAAAATAACACCATTGACAGTGTTCTATGATGCCATGTCATATGACCTGAAAATCTGTTTTAGAGGGGAAACATTCCTCACATAGTTGACATGTTACACAACACTTTTTTGAACCTTACTGACTGCAGTCCTTTACAAGAACTGAACCCCAAAAACATATTTCAGACAACTACACAATCACATCTCCCATGTCTCACTAGGTTTGGGATGGCTGTTTAAATCTAATTTACACTAGAACACTACACTACCAGGGATCTCATTTCTGTGCTGTCCTAACCCCACTTACTCTACAATATAAATAACAAATAAATAGTGTAAATAATGGAAATAGGTGGGTTTCTTTGAGGTACTAGACTACTGCGTCAGGAGGATGCATTTAAATTAATAATGTAACTTTGCCTTCTGCAGTAAGTTTACAAGATGTGTACCTGAAGACATTTACTTGTAGACTTGCTACATGAAGGTGATTTTTTTGTAGTAACATTTTTATATAGTTTAATAAGAATGAAACAAATTTGAGGGTTTACCGACTGGGGGGTGCTAGTAATTGTCATGGAAGAGCTATTTTAAGTCTGAGATCAAATTTCACTGCATAAGTTATACTGACATGTTAGCTCAGAAAGGACTCAAAATATGGCACTTGATATATTGTTTAACTTTTGCTGTTAGTCCCTTTACACAATAAATATGATTCAGTGCCTGGTATTTCTGCTCAACTAAGACTTTTAAAATTGTGTTCAGTCTTGAGTTGAACTTAATAGTGACGCATGCTTGGAAAGTATCTACTGGGCTAAGGATGGGGTTCAGGGGCTAGGAAAGCACAGATGGATCTTGGTGACCCATCTAGGAATGGTACACAGTTGGCTGCCCAGCCATCTGTTGCCTTAGGCTACTCTACACTAGGTGAGGCTAGAGGCTCCAGAAGACTCTGCCTGCGCTTCCTGTAGTCCAGTTTCAATCTACACTTTTACTACAGTATGCGATCACATCCTTGTCAAAACCTTCTGTACAAAACAATGTCTGTCCATCACCGAGAACATACACACTTGTGCCTTGACCGACGACAGTGCCTTAGGTAAGACTAGTCTGATATGAAACAATTACTATTAGAAAGTCTAATTCCGTCAGTGCAAAAATAACAAATTCTTCCTTCCTTTCCTACAGGTTTCCCTGCATCATGTACACAAGCCAGTGCTTTCTTTGTGTATGGGAGATAATACATCATCTAAATAAAGGATACCAGATAACATAACGGTCATTAACTGGCTGTATATCTTGCTTCATTGCCAGAATCCACTGGCTGGCTTGTTGAGGAAGATGGCAGTAGGAAAAGTGGTGATTTTTATCAAGTTTTTAACCACTGGGAGGTAATGTGTCACTCCATTCACGTACCCTACATCACTAGCCTTCTAGAGGAGGTCCTTGCCTCATGTGAGCCTCGTGTAGTAATTGCAGAGGTGGGGGGAGTCCCAGCGAAGTGGGCACATGGGGCATTGAGTGGGACACTGGAGGTGGTGGTGGCTGGGACACAGGACTGGGTGGCACAGGGCTATGAGAGCGGGGCCGGTCCTCCTCCATCCCAGAATAATGACGGTAGTGAGAGACAGGAGAAGCTGCTGGATGTGCCTCATCTTCACAGTCTCGCTGAGTCTCCATTGGTGTCTCCTCTTCTGTCATCTCCTGCTTGACCAGCTGTGATGGGTAGGAGTCCTCTGGCTCCTCCTCACGCTCACGCTCTCTATGTGAAGGTTCTTCATCCTCCTCATGACGTGTCATTGCCTCATGGTAGGATACGGGTGGTGATCCGCTCTTCTCCACACTGGAGCTAACACTGAAGGCAGTGTTCAGCAGTGGCAGGTTAGAATCTGCCAGGGCGGCCTGTAAAACCAAATTTTCTTTTAATCTGATGGTCCAGTTTCCTATGAGAACATTGGAAACAACATAGTCTTTCTTGAGGGATTGTCTTAATAAGCAAACACAGTAATATGAGAAAGAACAATATTTTGGATATACAGACCTGCAGGCTAGCATTGAGGGCCTCGCCGTAGAGAGTAGGGCTGCCTGTGAGTGTTGGGCTTTTGCTGGGCACACCCCTGAAAGAAGTAAGCGATGATTAGAAGCAAGTTCAGACTGATCAAGGTTAACCTGTCAATTCTCAAAAGTTTCCCAAATTTGCACATGAAAGTATTGTTTTCAGATAATTTTCTTAAAGTATTATATCATGGGCATGATTTCAGCTCACTGATAACAGTTATGGACAATATTGTATTTCATTTTCTATAAACCATATTTATGATACTGTGGAACACTAAAAAGCAAATATTTGAAAATACATGCACTTTTTTGTAATTTGTAAACAGTAAATATGTAAAATACAACATTATTTACTGCAGCTTACACACTTACCATGCAATACTTACTGTTAAAAAAGTTCTCTTGTCGAAAACAAAATTTAACAAAATAAAAGACCTGACTGCTTTAATGACCATAAATTTCCTCCTAGTGATACTTCCCTATATTAGGTCTATATATAAAGATAATTGATATTCAACTTACCTTGATAAATAATGATGAAAACGACCGCTGTGACTAAGGAAAGTTTTTTTTTTTTTTTTTTTTTTTTGCTAAGATAAGCTAAAGTGAAGAGAAATGTCAAGCATAAAGACCATTTGAAAGTGCAGTACACCAAGAAATTTTTGAAAACGGGACAACATCTATAGTTTTCAAATGGAGGAGATAAACATTTGATAAAAGCGACGACTTTTATCTGGCATTCCACTAGGGGGAAAAAAAGCATAAAAGGAGATGTAAAGAGAAAAGGGCCAAAAAGGAGATTGAAAAGATGGAAAAAGAGAGTAGTTTCAAAAGTACTTGCAGTTTCTGAAGATGGCACTGGTCCTCTGGATTTTATAAGTTGGTAGATGAATATTAATGTCTACTTCTACTTTGAAAACACCCAGATGGTTAGTGTGAGGTGAACTCCCCTTTAATTCATATGCATTCATTTATGGTATTGCAAACAATTTCTATAAAACAAATTCAAATTTTTCAGCTAAAAGTCATCCCTTCTGAACTGTCTTTGTAAAACACATCTGGGTGCGAGGTACCTTAAAATCTATAATTTTTGGCTCAGTTTTAGGAAAAGGCTTGCAAACAATCATAAAATAAGGGGAAAAAAAAGAAAACAAAGAAACAAAGAGAAAGAAAATAAAAAATCAAAGCAAATAAAAAAAGCCTAAAATGTTTTCTGGATCCACCGGCTTAGGAGTTTTGCAATATCGTTGGGGAGTTTCTCAAATGATAAAATAATAATAATAAAAAGGAAAAGGAAAAAAAAAAAAGGCAAGGCCAGTTTTAACTGTTGTAAGGAAAGTGGTTATGGATGTTATAAATAAAAAAAGGTTGTAAAAATAAGTTCTTTGTGTGGGGGAGGGTACAATAAACAATAGTTTAGCAACCGCTCAAAAAAATAAAGGAAAAGGAATAATGACATGATAAAAATTAAGAACAAAATATACAAGACAAAATAAACAGCTCATAGAAAAAAAAATAATAAAAGATAAAAAACAAATCAATAAAAAAAGCTAGGGGCATGGAGGGGTATTGGCACAGGTAAAAGTGAAGGAGAAACAGTGTTTTGTGTGGCATAAAGTGTTCTAGCTAAATCTCAGGATAAATGATCCTGCCACATGAGATTTGCTGGGAAATAGAACACTGTTTCATGCCACACTTCTGAGAGTGAATTTTGATGGAATGAGTTATAAAAGTGAGTATATCTGGGACTGACACTCCAAGTTTTGGTTGTCTTTCCAAATGTCAGTTAACTAACTAACCATGAAAGCAATAATCTTGTTACACACGCATGCACACACCCACACACGCACACTCACACACATATCCACCCATACATACACATGTATTTAACTCTTCACTGTATTTTCGTCCTTCCTATCTCTCTCTTTGTCTATCTCTGTCTCTGTCTATCTGTCTGTCTGTCTGTCTGTCTGCTTGTCTGTCTGTCTGTCTGTCTGTCTGTCTGTCTGTCTGTCTCTCTCTCTCCCTCTCTCTCTCTCTCTCTCTCTCTCTCTCTCTCTCTCTCTCTCTCTCTCTCTCTCTCTCTCTCTCTCTCTCTCTCTCTCTCTCTCTCCCTCCCTCTCCCTCTCTCCCTCTCTCTCTCTCTCCCTCTCCCTCTCCCTCTCCCTCTCCCTCTCTCTCTCTCCCTCTCTCTCTCTCTCTCTCTCTCTCTCTCTCTCTCTCTCTCTCTCTCTCTCTCTCTCTCTCTCTCTCTCTCTCTCTCCCCCTCTCTCCCCCCCTCTCCCCCCCCCCCCCCCCCCCCCCCCCCCCCCCCCCCCCTCCCTCTCCCTCCCCCTCTCTCTCTCTCTCTCTCTCTCTCTCTCTCTCTCTCTCTCTCTCTCTCTCTCTCTCTCTCTCTCTCTCTCTCTCTCTCTCTCTCTCACATTACACACATTACACATACAGTCTACACTCTAGTCACCTTCTCTCTGTTTTAAATGACAATATCTGACTAAATACTACTTCCTGCTGTTTCTAGGTCATGTTCTAGTGATTGGGTGAGGAGTAACTGTCAGGAAACTTGTGAAGAGAAGAGAGTCGAGGAGGAGAGGGCGTGAGTACGTGTGAGTGATGGATGTAGCGGGAGTGCGAGCGGGCAGGTGGGGATACCTTGGCCACATTAGTAAGAGGTCCCCACCCGCCCGCAGCAGATCTGCGGCTGAGCCAGTGAGCGGTGCTTACTGTGGGGGCGGGGGCGGCCCAGACATGGGCGGGAATGCCGCATGGAAGGCCATGGGGTGCCCTTGGGTTGGCGGGAGCCCCGGGTGGAGGGTTTGGTGAGGTGGTGGTGGGGTGTTGGGTTCGTATTTCCGGGGACGGCCGCGGGAGAGATGGCGTCGCTTCACAAACTCTGCGTCGTCTACCATCCAGAACGAGCCAAAGTCGTCCTCATAGCGCACAAAGCACTTGTGCAGCGAGAGGTTGGTGCGGATCGCATTCTGGACCACCAACAACGACATTAGAGAAAAAGAGAGAAAAGTCAAAGCACAAGAAAAACTCTAGAGGAAAAAAGGTGAAAAGCCCACCCACACGCCCATAAAATAAGGCCCCTGGCTGACAGACATACAGGGAGCGCCCTCAGCTCTCTGACTCTACCGAGACACAGGTTCGTTGTCAACTGTGGCGGGAACAATGAGAGCGGAGGGCGCGAGGTTGCCAGGGGGGGCGGGGGCAGGCATGGTGAGGTAGAGGGTGGTGGGCGTGAGGGTAACATACCCGGTGGCGCAGCGTTGTGGTCGCCTCTTGTAAAATTCCACTTCATCCACCGTCCACACGGCGCCCTTGACGTTCTCCACACGCATGAAACATTTGTGAAGGGACAGGTTGTGGCGGACGGCATTCTAAACGGAACAATACACAAAACAGTAAGCACAAAGCAAATTAATAACCAAAACAACAAATAATAAAAAAAATAAAAAATGGATTATTCCTCGATCTATGGAGCAGCCAAAAGCAGCAGCTAATTAGTATTACTGGCCTAAAATAATACTTGAAATTGTTACACTGGCTACAGTGCATTCAAATTAATCTTTAAAAATGTTACTCGCTTTCATGCTGCAGATGGTAAATAAATATAAAAAAAACTATAAAATTGATGTCTTCAACTGTCCATTACTCGCCTGTGGCACCATGCAATGTAATGCATAAATAAAAGAGTAAATACTCTACAATCTAAAGAGCGTTAAGAGACCAGGCCTGTCATATCTTGGCAAGACGCGGCAGCCAGCCAGCCAGTTGGTCACCTCAAAGGGAACTCAAGAGCATTAACGGTGCTAGCAATAACAAGCAAAGTGTCATGGGAAACTTAAAGTCGTTCTGATATCTGGGCACTCGACAGGGAGGGGACAAAACAAACACATAAGAGATGA
>BOPN01002465.1:50000-55000 GCA_017312705.2 Penaeus japonicus
CATTACTATCATTATTATGCGTCTTACTATTATCATCACTATAATTATCATCATTTTATCATCATTAATATTATCATCATCTCATATTTTATTAACCTATATATTATCACTATAATCAGTGTTACATCATATCCTATCACCCTCTAATCATACAGCATTGCCATAATGATGGTATGAATAACCGTAACCAATATCAAGATTCTCATTACCATTAATAAACAGCTCACATAAATATTCATAGTCGTGTAAATGTCGCATATACATTTTACAGCCGTAGATCATAAACTATTATCAATTTCGAACACTTCTATGGTATCACAGGGTACAATAATTATACCTCTCTTCCCTTATCACTAACAAAATAAAAATAATAAATAATAATAATAATTTGCATATTAGCCTGATGTCTAGGGCTAGCCTGAAGTTCTTCCTACAGCGACGTCTTCCGAAGCCGCTTTCAGGAGTTTCAGAACGTCGGTCTTTTCCCGAGCGCCGGAAGAACTAACTAAGGTACACGTTAAATACGTTTTTATTTTCGGTTCTTCCGTAATTAAATTAGTTTTAGTTGATGCATTAATCACTATCATCGGCAACTTCGTTATTATTATTATTATTATTATCATCCACTATATAGGCTTTATGGTTTAACAAAATGTATAACAAAGAAAATGAACAAATCAAAATAGAAGAAAAAAAAAAAGTTTTCGGTCAAAGATAAATTTAATTTTCATTTGTTGACGTTCAGTGTTCGCTAATGGTACACGTTGTATCGCAGGGTAGCGTCGGATGTACTCTCTCTACCTGTCGAAGAATACTAATTACCTTTTCTTTGTCTTCCTCGCGAGACAGACAGACAGACAAAGAGAGAGAGAGAGAGAGAGAGAGAGAGAGAGAGAGAGAGAGAGAGAGAGAGAGAGAGAGAGAGAGAGAGAGAGAGAGAGAGAGAGAGAGAATCTCTAGTCTCTCTATTCTCTCTATCTCCGGTTTCTTCTGCTTTTCTTATCCTGGAGGCCGGGTAAGGAAGAGGGAGAAGATGAAGAAGAAGAAGAAGCGAGTGAATCCTCTTCGCTCATTGTCACCCTCTTCGCTCTCTCTATTACTACTTCCCTCAAAAGGAAGGGCGGACAAGGATGTAGAAGAAGGAGAAGAAGAAGAAAAAGGAAAGGACGGAGAATAAGATGAAGACGCCTAGGACGAAGAAGAAGGAGAAGACACAGAAGATTAAGAAGAAGAAGAAGACGAGGAAGAAGAAGAAGAAGACGCAAGAGAAGAAGAAGAAGAAGACGTAGAAGACGCAGAAGAAGAAGAAGAAGACGAAGAAGACGAAGAAGAAGAAGAAGACGAAGAAGAAGGAGAAGACGAAGAAGAGGGAGAAGCCGCAGAGGACGATCTCATCCATTGACATTTACACCCCGATCAGAGGCCGCTAATGGAGTCTCGGCGACCGTATCGATTCGACCGAAACCGTTCACGGAACACTATCGATGTCAACTTTGGGCAGACTCGACCGTCGGATCAGAGAGAGAGAGAGAGAGAGAGAGATACGGATCCCGCCCGCCCGTCCGCCCACCCGCCCTCATTCTCTCCTTACCGCCCGCCCACACGCCCCTCTCGCCGCCCTTTTGACCCGCCCGATATTCTAATAAAAAAATAAATAAATAAATACTGGATCAGAAACCTATCTGTAACCTCTTTCTATATTCCGTCCATATTACGTCTACGTAACGATGGGGACTCTGCCGATGTACATAAAAAAAAGGAGAAGTAGAAACTGATCTGTAATTATAATCGTCATTACTTCTACATCACAATTTTTAGCTGTTGTTTTACATGCATCCTGCACCGTGTGATCACTTACACGCTTAATCTCTAGGATGCGACACTGAAAATAAGACCGGCGTGCCTCAGCTTTTTAGTCGCTTGTACTACGGTCTGACAATACGATCGCCGTTCCATTAATCGCAACTTCAGGCTTAATCTCGTAAACTTTATCTTTTATATGGAGGGGAAAATCTGATCTAATTGGGTATATATTCACGTGATGATGATAGAATTAGACACTATACATTCCTTTACCCACCAGAGCTAATCCTCCGATCGGACCTGACTTCGGCCGCATTCAGTAAAAATTCCTCCGCTGAAACGTACCTTGTCTGCTGTCTGCATGAGCTGCGTCTGCTGAATGAGGTTGACCTGCAGCTGCTCCTGTAGCTGCTGCAGGATCTGCTCCAGCTGTTTGCGACCCAACTCAGCCAGCTGCTGTTGCTGCTGCTGTTGAAGGAAAGATACGGATTTAACATGTGTTTGCTAGACACACGCATGCACATAAAAAAAAGACAGATAATAAATTACTATTAATGGTGGAAATCGAATTATCACGTGTGAAGTGGTAAATCACTTTCCCACATCTGCAGCCCTTGAATATAATTAGCGTCATGATTCACCATACACGGAGAAGTCCTCCTTTTCCCCTCTCCTCGCAGGCATGCATGCGGCGACGGCCTTCCCTCACTCCTGCATGATCTGTTCCCATGCACGGCCAGCGCTCCTCCCACACCATCTCCACACCTGCTTGCTACTTTGACACCCGCTCATAACGCCTCTCTCCCTCTCTCTCTCCCCTCGCTCTTTCCCTCCCTTCTCCCCTCACTTTGACCCAAACCCACCACGCCACCCCGGGCCCGCCCACCACCCACCCACCCGCCCGCCCACCCTCAATCCCTGGTTCCCTCCGGGATATTTGTAACATCAACTCCTGTGTACTCAAGGCGGTGCGGAGGGAGGGGGGGAGGGAGGGAGGAGGGAGGAGGAGAAGGGGAGGGAGAGGGGGGGTCTTATCATTCCTCTTCCTCCCCCTCCTATCATTCCCTCCGCTCTATTTCTCCGTTTACCGACCATCTCCGTTTCAGCGTGTTCTTGTTTTATCTAGATATCTATGTGCGAATGATTACTTCATGCCACGCTCTTTGGTGATCAGTCTCTCTCTCTCTCACTCTCTCTCTCTCTCTCACTCTCCGCCGTCGTCCTCAGCGCAACAGCAAGAAAAAAAGGAGATATTTTTATCATCGCTCAAAGCCAACCCTTCTCACATCAAGAGATATAAAATAAAACACCATTCAACCGCGAATGTTTACGGAAAACTCAAGTTGAATTTAGTGAAGAGTTCCAGAAAGTACAAGCGGGACCGGCGAGCAAGTGACCAACGCTTCTCCGCTACGATCACCTGTTGGATATTCACGCAAACGGATTATTATTTATCTTTTCTTCTGTCTTTCTTTCTCTCTCTCTCTCTCTCTCTCTCTCTCTCTCTCTCTCTCTCTCTCTCTCTCTCTCTCTCTCTCTCTCTCTCTCTCTCTCTCTCTCTCTCTCTCTCTCTCTCCCCTCTATTTCACTTCCATCCGTGAGTTCTCTGTCTCTCGGATTTATTTTTTCTTCTCTGTCTCTCTCTGTCTCCCTCACTCTCTAGCCTCTTCCTCTTTCACCAACTTATTTACTTCTCACAATCGTTCGTGTTTGTCGCTTATTTACTGATGCCTGGCGTTCGTGCTGGAGCTAGTGGCTACTTCAGCACGTTCCCCTCTTTACACGCTTTGCTGATCCTCTTAAAATACATGTAAGTACACACACCAACCCGGCCAAGTGGACAGCAAAATAAACTCAAATTTGTGCGATATCTGTTTCAGCCAAGAGGGGGAGGGTGTATGGAGGGGAGGGGGGGCTAGGTATAGTGGGTATGATATGAGGGGAGAGAGAGAGAGGGGGGAGGGGGGAGTTAGTAAATAATAAAAATCAGTAAAAAAAAAAGAGTATGAAAAAATAACCAACGACTTCCTTCACCGGGCCGTTATCGCGAAACTCCACACAACTTCCGTCAGTGGCGAAACAACAACGCTCCTATCCATCTATCTCTCTATCCTTGTGTTAATTCAAACCCAGAGGAACTTAACTTAGCTTATGCGAATCACGCTGGTACTCTCAGAAGGGTAACCTAATGGAGTAGATTAATCCTAACAACAACAACAATAACAACAACAACAAACAACAACAATAAGAATGATAGATAGTGATAATTCTAATCTCTATTAACTTACGTGAAACAGATCCATTGGGGTTTCTAAGGCTAACATCGGGGAGGTTTTTGAGCGAACGTCTTCAAAATCTGGCAAGTTTCTTGTGTTTCTTCTTCTTTCTCTTTCGTTAAGTCTTCAACTCGGCGTGGTGATGATTGGTCAATCCCCATCAATGTCTTGATTGGTTTTGAGGTCTATTAGTAGACTCAAAAAAAAAAAAAGAAAAAAAAATGCGGACCGCTGTTTTGGAATATTAGCGGTAAGAGTCAATGACAAACTTCACAAATTCGTCCGGCACATTAGTGGAGAGAGTAAATGTTCGTCTGGTTTCTTTTCCTTTTTCTCTAGATTCTCTCTCTCTCCCTTTTTTTAAATTCTCACACGATGCAGAGGAGGGGGGGGGGGCAAAAAACTGTCTCTTTTTTTTTAAAAACACCTCGAAATCGTCCGTCAATCGAGAGATTAAAAACTCGGGGACACACAAGAGGCGAGACGAGGCGAGCGAGCGAGCGAGCGGAGGCAGCGCGTGAGGAGCCGTGAGCGGTGTGGCGGGGAGTCGCAAGGGAGCGAGAGGTGTACGTCCACCCCGCACTGTGGTCCGCGAGCAACTAGCCTGGCTGGGAATAAACAGCTATGCAATAACTTCATCCCAGGCATCCTTACCCTGCTCACCCCCCCCCTCCCCCACTCTCCTCTCTCCTCCCCCCCTCCTCTCCCTCTCCCCGCCCCCTCTTTCTCCCCTGTCTCCTCCCCTCCTCTCCCCTCCTCTCCTCTCCTCTCCTCCTCCTCCTCCTCTCCCCTCCCCCGGCCCCGCAGTTGTTCCCCACCTTCTGTACTCCACACTCCTCCCTCTTCCCTCCTCCCTCCTCCCTCTCGTCCTCACTCACGCCTCCTCCTCCTCCTCCTCCTCCTTTGTACTCCCCTCCTCCT
>BOPN01002465.1:60000-65000 GCA_017312705.2 Penaeus japonicus
CATCCTTCCCCCCCTCCCCCCCCCCCGCCCCCCCGTCCCGCCCACGGCAGTCCCGGGGGCGAAACCCAGCCCCTAAGACACGTCACTTCGCAAGAGCAGTGAGTAGCATCCATCATCTCCTGAGCGGTGTGACGTCGGCGCGATAGTATGGAAAGATTAAGGTGTTCTAAGCTTGAGTACGGCAGAGGAGGAGGAGGAGGAGGAGGAGGAGGAGGAGGAGGAGGAGGAGGAGGAGGAGGAGGAGGAGGAGGAGGAGGAGGAGGAGGAGGAAGAGGTGGTGGAGGAGGAGGAGCAGGAGGAGGAGGAGGAGGAGGTGGTGGTGGAGGAGGAGGTGGAGGTGGTGGTGGTGGAGGTGGTGGCGGAGGAGGGGGAGGAGAAGATGGAGAAGATGGAAAAGGTGGAGGAAGAGAGATGAGAGAGAGAGAGAGAGAGAGAGAGAGAGAGAGAGAGAGAGAGAGAGAGAGAGAGAGAGAGAGAGAGAGAGAGAGAGAGAGAGAGAGAGAGAGAGAGAGAGAGAGAGAGAGAGAGAGAGAGAGAGAGAGACAAAGAGAGAAAGGGAGAAAGAGAGAAAGAGATGAGAGAAATAGAAAGAAAGAAAGAGAGAGAGAGAGAGAGAGAAAGCAGACAAACAGACAGACAAGACATAAAAAAACCGACCCAGAAAAAAAAACACAAAAAAAAGCAATCAATACCAATCGACCTCTCACACTCATACACCCTTACCCCCCCCCATCCCTCCCCACCAACCCACCCCCTACCCACCCCCCCATCCCTCCCCATCCCTTACCCACCCCTCCCCATCCCTCCCCACCCCTTATCCCCCCCCCCTTACCCACCAACACTCAATCCATCCCCTCTTCGTTCCACCCTCCTCCTCTTAACCTCCTCCCTCCCCCCCATCCCCCATCCCCATCCCCCATCCCCCATCTTAACCTCCTCCCTCCCCCCATCCCCATCCCCCATCCCCCCCACCCTGACACACACACCCAAACCACAAAAAAAAAAAAAAAAAAAAAAAAATACGAGTGATCTTCCAAGCAGCCCAGGGACCATTACCACGCCAAGATAACGAAGTCAAAACAAGATAATTAGCACGAGAACGCATTAAACCCATTAAACCCCATAAGCCGAAAACAGCAAACATCCGAAAGCCCATGGAAGGAGGGAAAGAGAGAGAGAGAGAGAGAGAGAGAGAGAGAGAGAGAGAGAGAGAGAGAGAGAGAGAGAGAGAGAGAGAGAGAGAGAGAGAGAGGAGGGAGGGAGGGGGGGGGGGGGGGGGTTCGAAACGCTTATGGATGGAGGGAAGGAGAGAGAGAGAAATAGAGGGAGAAAGAGAGAACAAAAGAAAAGGGAAAAAGAAGAAGAAGAAGAAGAAGAAGAAGAAGAAGGGGGGTCCGGAACGCCCATGGAAATAACTCCTTTTGGAAACCTTCGCCTTGTCGGTTGATAAATGACACCCGTGAAAACATGGGAACAGGGAGTGGGGGTGAGGGGGAAACAGGGAGTGGGGAGAGGAAGAGAGTGGGGAGATGAGGATAAAAGAAAGGGAAGGAGAGAAACAGGAACTGGGGTGAGAAGAGAAGAGGAGATAAAAGAAGAAACAGAGATAGGGAGTAAGGAGTGAAAATAAGAGAAAGGGAGAAAGGAAGGGAAGAAGGGAACAGGGAATAGGAATGAGGGAAGAAGGAGGGAGGAAGGAAACAAGGGGTGATGGAAGGGTAAAAAGAAAAGGGAATAAGGGTGGGGAATGAGGAGGAAGGTGTGGGGGCATTACTATAATTATCATTATGAGTGCTTATACATCATCATCACCATCATCACTATTATTACTATCATCATTGTGGTTACTCTTATCATCATCATTATTATTGTTTAGATATCATTATTATCTTAATTATTATTATCATTATCATTATTATTATTATTATGATCATTATCTTTATTATGATCATTATTATCATTATCAAGATTATCATTTTTATCCTAATCATCATCCTCATTATCATTATCATAATTGCTATTGCTATAATCATAATTATCATTATTATTATTATTATTATCATCGTTATCGTTATCATTATCATTATCATGGGGAATGAGGGACGAAAAGAGGGTGAAACAGGGAGTGGGTGGGGGGGAGGAGAGAAGAAAAGGTACAGAAGGGTAGAAGAGGAAAAGGGGAGGGGGGAGGGGGAGGGTGTTTCCCGGGAGACCAGCATTGGGTGTGTGCGTGTGTGTGTGTGTGTGTGTGTGTGTGTGTGTGTGTGTGGATGGGGGGTTAAGGGGAGGGGGAGGGAGGCGAGTAAGTAGTGAAGAGGTGAAGAGAAAAAAACGGAAAAAAGAGAGAGAGAGAGAAAAAAAAACATATGGGGGAGAAAAATATAACAATATCGGTGATGTGTTAGAGAGAGAGAGAGAGAAAGAGTAGGGGGGGGGGGGAGAGGAAATGTTGGGAGGGAGGAAGGGAGGGAGGGAGGGAGGGAAAGAGAAAAAGAGGCTAGGAGGAGAAAAAATGGTTTCGATAAAAGACAAAAAAAGATAAGAAAAAATGCATGTGACTATCGGAAGAAGATAAGTACAAGATGGACACAATGATGAAGCTGGAAGGTGAGACAGAAGGAGGGAGGAGTGGGGTGGGGGTGAGGGGGAAGATGAGGTGACGGAGGAGGAGAAGGAGGAGGAGGAGGAGGAGGAGGAGGAGGAGGAGGAGGAGGAGGAGGAGGAGGAGGACGAGGAGGAAGTGGAGGAAGAGAAGGAGGAGGAGGACGAGGAGGAGGAAGAGGAAGAGGAGGAGGAGGAAGTGGAGGGGGAGGAGGAGGACGAGGAGGAGGAGGAGGAAGAGGAGGAGGAGGTAGATAGAGGTGGTGAGGTGAGGGGAATGAGGGAGGGTAGCGAAGGGAAGGGCAGAAGATAGCTGATGAGACGATGAGGGGAGGTAAAGAAACTGGTAAGAAGAAGAGGAGGACAAGGGGACAAGAATGGCCGAGGAAGAAGGGGAAAGAGGAAATTGAAAACTGGAAGAAGGAAGGACGGACTAAGGGCAGAGAGAATGGAAAGGAGGAAGGGGAAAAAAGGGGGAAGAGAGAAGAGGAGATCGCTAAAAGAGAAAGTGAGATAGAGAGAGAGTGAGAGAGAGGGAGAGAGAGAGAGAAAGAGAAAGATAGATAGAGAGAGAGAGAATGAGCGAGAGCAAGCAAGAGCAAGCAAGAGCAAGCAAGAGCGAGCGAGCGAGCGAGCGAGCGAACAAGAGAGAGAGAGAGAGAGAGAGAGAGAGAGAGAGAGAGAGAGAGAGAGAGAGAGAGAGAGAGAGAGAGAGAGAGAGAGAGAGAGAGAGAGAGAGAGAGAGAGAGAGAGAGAGAGAGAGAGAGAGAGAATAAGGGAACGGATGACATAGATGAAGTGAAGAAGGGGAGAGGGGAACAGGTGACAGATGTGAGTTGAAGGAGAAGGAGAGGAGGCACCGAGGGGACCATACGAGAGGAAACAAGGGGAGTGCAATCATGGAAGGGTTAGAGGGAAGAAATAGCAAGTGTGTTCGCGTGCGGCAAGAAGAAGGCGTGTGTAAGAGGGAGAGGGAGAGAGAGAGAGAGAGAGAGAGAGAGAGAGAGAGAGAGAGAGAGAGAGAGAGAGAGAGAGAGAGAGAGAGAGAGAGAGAGAGAGAGAGAGAGAGGGAGGGAGAGAGAGAGATAGATAGAGAGAGAGAAGAAAGAGAGAAAGAACAGATTGTCCGCAAACTATATATCTACCACAATAAAATCGTAAATTATACATTTTCCGATTTATTTCAAAAGACTCTGCTTCTGTAGCCTGAAGGGGTTAATACGAAATGTATTTCATAGCTGGAGAGTAGAGAGGTAATGCTATGGTTGCTGGACTGAGCAAACAAGTATCCGGAGTGTATGTGCATAAGTAATAGGGGTTTACAGTACCTTTCTGACGTAATTGAAAGGATAACTCAAGGTTCATATGAAGACGGTAATCCTTCCCTTGGTATATCCTCTGCGTGTGCGTGTGCGTGTGCGTGTGCGTGTGCGTGTGTGTGTGTCGACGGTGTTACAACAGCATCTTAAGGATTATAAAGGCCGCTCCTTCAAGACACCACCGCTGGCTTGGGCTATCTAAAAGACAGCTGTGGATTTTTATATTTTTTTCCTGTTTTTTTTTTTTTTTTTTTTTTTTTTTTTTTTTTTTTTTTTTTTGCTGGCTGTCTCTGTGTTTGATTGTTTTCCTTTTCTTTCTTTTTGTAATGTTAGTTTTTATTTTTTTGTATGGTTTTATTACTGTCATTATTGTCATTGTTATTCTTATCCTTTTATTATTATCATTATTATTACTATCTTTGTTATTATCATCATCATTATCATAATCTTTGTTGATATCATTATCCTTATTATAATCATTACCATTATCATTATTGCAGTTGCTATTGTTATCACTGTTATTAGTATTAGTATTGTTATCATTCTTATCATCATTCTTATTAATAGAAGAAATATTATAATGATGATAGTGATTATTATCATCATCATTATCATTAATATCATAATCCTTATTATTATCATCACGGTGATTATTATCCTTATCATCATTTTTATCACTACTCTTATTATCATCATTACATATTACAATTATTATGACCTTTATCACTATCATAGTTATTATCATTACCACTATCATCACTCTCGTTATCATCACTCCTATTACTATTATCAATATAATTATCACCAAAGTAACAATAATAACGTTCAACCCTTTGAACTTCGAAAAAAGGACCGAGTAATTATAATATAAGTAATTATATTATAAGTAATCATAATATAAGTAATTATAATATAGGTAATTATAATATAAGTAATCATAACATAAGTAATCATAATATAAGTAATTATAATATAAGTAATTATAACATAAGTGATTATATCATAAGTAATTATAATATAAGTAATTATAACATAAGTAATCATATTATAAGTAATCATAATATAAATAATCATAATATA
>BOPN01002465.1:77500-87500 GCA_017312705.2 Penaeus japonicus
AAGGGAGGTGAAGGGGGGTGAAGGGGGGAATGGGGGGAAGGTTATGTCCGTGTTACACCGCCAAGGAGCAATAATAAGGGGGGGAAATGAGAGTGTGTTTGTGACTCCCTGCCTACGACTCACGCAGAAAACACGAATTAACAACTCTGCGAAAAAACGGAAAACACAGATTAAGACGCTGATGAAAAATCCGGAATCTTGGGGTTTGGGTGGAGGGAGGGAGGGAGCGCAAGGAGTTTGAGGGAGGGTGGGAAGAGGGAAGGGAGGGAGGGAGAGAAGGGTGGAAGGAAGAGAGGGAGGGGGAGGGAGAGAAGAGTGGGAGGAAGAGAGGGAGCGAGGGAGCGCAAGGAGTTTGAGGGAGGGTGGGAGGAGAAGGGAGGGAGGGAGAGAGGAAGAGAGGGAAGGAGGGAGGGAGGAAGGGAGAGGGAAGGAGAGGGAAGGGCGTGAAAAAGGGAAGGAAGGTAAGGAGGAGGGGAGGTAGGGAAGGAGGGAGGAAGGAAGGGACGGAGGAAAGGAGGAAGAGAGAGGGAGGGAGAGAAGGAAGGTAAGGAAGGGAAAGAGGGAAGAAGGAATAGAGGTAAGGACGGAGGGATAGATAGATAAAGGAGGGAGGGAATGAAGAAGTGAGCGAGAGACGGAGAGATGGAGGGAGGGAAGGAGCGTAGTAAAGGAGCGATTGAGGGAAATAGAAGGGAGAGAGAGAGGGAAAAGAAACAGAAGGAATGAGGGAGGGGAAGGGGGGTGTTAGGGAGGGTGTGAGAGAGGGAAGGAAAAGGGATTGATGATGGTGATGATGATGATGATGATGATGATGATGATGATGATGATGATAATAATAATAACGATGACGATGATGACGATAATAAAGATGATGAAAAAAGAGAGAAAAAAAGAAAAAGAAAAGCAAGGGAAGAGAAGAATAAAAGCAAGGAATAGACAAAGATAAATAATACCAAATAATCTTTCTCGCGGGACAAATAACCTAAAAAGAGGAAATTGGATATAACAGGGAAATAGAAAGAGGGCCGGAGAGAGAGAGAGAGAGAGAGAGAGAGAGAGAGAGAGAGAGAGAGAGAGAGAGAGAGAGAGAGAGAGAGAGAGAGAGAGAGAGAGAGAGAGAGAGAGAGAGAGAGAGAGGAGAGAGAGAAAGAGAGAATAAGCAATGGAAACAAAAGAACAACGATAAAGAAACACACACACACACAGACACCCTCTTCCACACACACTCCCTCCCACACAAACACCCCTCCCGCCCCCTACCACCCATTCTTAAATACACTTACACCCATAATCCGAGGTGAGGAAGACCCTCCGCCCCTCCCCTCTCTCCCTTCCTCTTCCCCTCTTCCTCTCCCTTCTCTCTCCCTCCCCTTCCCCTCTCCCTCTCCCTCTTCCCCTTCCCCTCCCCCTCTCCCTCCCTCTCCCTCCCCCTTCCCCCTCCCCTCCCCTCTTCCCTCTCCCTCCCTCTGCCTTCCCCCTTCCCTCTTCCCCTCTCCCCTCCCCTCTCCCCCTTCCCCTACCCTACCCCCTCTCCCTCTTCCCTTACTTTCCCCTACCCCCTAACCCCCCTCCCCCCTCCCACCCCCACCCAAGACGAATCGAAGCGGAAGCCGTGAGACAAGAATGTGACTCCGCGGGCAAGAAAACGGGCGGCGGATGTAATGAGATCAAATTAAGAAGGATTAAACGATGAACATAAAGCGAAAATAAATAAAAGCTCAACGAGGGGGAGGGAAAGACGGTGGTGCAAAATAACGATAACGAGGGAACAGGTAAGAACAATAATGACCGGTTTTCCCTTTTGGAAACGGGGACCGACATCTTGGAGACTGCCGATGGAGATGCGGAGATGGCGGGAAATTTTACTTATTATTATTTTTTTTTTTTCTGTGTCTGTCTCTGATTTTTATATTTAGCAATGCTTGTGTGGGTGTGACTTGGATTTTTTTTTTTTTTTTTTTTTTTGTCTACGGTTGTATCTAATTTTACCTCTATCTCTTATTTTCAAGTCTGATTTCTTTTTTTTCTCCTTCTCTGTCTATTCCCTTTCTCTTTTTTTCTTCTTCCTTGCATTTTCCTTCTCCTTCTCCATCACCTTTTTCCAGACTCGCTTTATATTTTGTTTATTATTGTTTTTATCATTTCATTTATATTATAATCATCACTATCGTTACCATCATGATTATTACTATGATTACCCTTATCATTACTATTATGATAATATCATTGTTATCAATATGATCATTACCCCTTTATTGAAGTCTTGAAATAACATTTTTTTCCTCTATTTAAGAGACGCATTTCCATAACAAAAATATATTCTACCTTTTTCCTCTCTCCCCTTCCTTAAGTTAAACTCTCCCCCACCCCCATCTCCATCCCCACCTTAACCCCTCCCCCCTCTCCTACGTAAGGCTTTATAAAGAACAACCGTAGAACAAGAAGGAACATAACATTTTTGTTTCACTCTTACCATACTTAAAGACTATATTTATTCGGTCTCACAGAAGACCATTCTTAAACCACGAACGTAAAAGACCCCCCCCCAAAAAAAAAAAAAAACCCTCCAATCAATCTTAATCAGACCGCGGCACTTCAAGCCAAGAACAACCGCAGAACAAGAACAAGAACAAGAACAAGTCCCTCGCTCTTACCTGCTGGTGGAGAAGAACACTCTGGTGGTGCATAAGCGACTGGATCTGCGCAGGACTAATCAGCTGTTGGTGAAGGAGATGCGACATCTGTTGGAGTGCGGGCGCCATGATCAGGTTGTGAAGCCCCTGGGCGGACGTGGGCGGCGGGGGCGGCGGTCCTGCGGGCGTGGTGGGCGGGTTGTGCAGGTGAGGCGGCGACACGCGTCCTGCAGGAGTGTCTCGCCCTTCAAGGATACGAGCTCCTAGATCGGGACTCGAGCCTTCTTCTATGGCCTTCCTGGTAGCACCCTGGGGGGGGGGGGAGAGAAAGAACAGCTGTTAGGATGATTGTTCAGGAATAAAGTGGAAGAAGATATAATGATTTACGAAAAAAAATGCTGCTAATGATGATGATAATGGTAATAATATAATTAATGATATAATTACTGATACTACTACTTCTTTATTTTTATCATTATCATTGTCATTATCATCATCATCATTATCAACTTTATCACCATCACTATTACCATAATCATAATCATTATCGCCATTATCATAATAATAATCACCATTATTATAATCATCATCACCATCATAACTAACCATCATTATCATCATCAACTTTATCACCATCATTATCACCATAACCACAATCCCCATTCCTATAATCATAACCACCATCACCATCATAACTAACCATCATTATCACCATAACCACAATCCTCATTCCTATAACCATAATCACCATCACCCTCATAACTACCATCATCATCATAGTGATAACGAGAGAAATAAGAATGATTAGCGAGAGACTACGAAAACCTCCCAAGCATTCGCATACTTCCAGCCTTCCTGTATCACGCGACGCCAACAATGAGTTCTTTATTATTTATATAAAAAATCGTAGAGTGTAAACCAAAAGCTCACCGTTAAACTCTAAAAGCATCATATATAAACCAGCAGTTAAACACGGAAAGCAATAAAGCCAGCCACGCAACCAAGTAGACGCGGTGACATACGTGGAGAGAAAATACGCACATACATGCACACGCACATACACACACACACGTACACATACACACGCACATACATACACAGAATAATGACAATAATAATGATAACAATGATAATAATAATGATAATAATAATGATAATAAAATGAAATGAAGATGATGATAATAACATTAATAAAATAAGATAATGATAATAACTTTAATAAAATAAAATAATGATAATAACTTTAATAAAATAAAATAATGATAATAATACCAAATGCAAATAATCGTAATAATAACAACAATAACGAAGATGATAACCATGATAACAACACCAATAATAAACACAACAACAATCAATAACATCAAAGAAATACCAAATCATACCAACAAAACAAATAACAATAGATTACCACTAACCAGAGAGAGAGAGAAAAAAAAAGAAAAAAAACACATCAACAAGCGCAATGCCATCGGTAAAAGCAACCCAACAGCGCCATCTGGACAGCGAACAAACATCCATATAAATCTATAAACCAGCAATATCATGGCCCAACAGTTACTCCCAGAGCGGAATACATCTTAATGCGTTTCTTAAACATACACAAAATCGCAAAATTCTCGCGCGGGGGACAAGTATACGTGAATTAATTTTTGATGGTATGTTTGGCAAAGCAATAAGCTATGCGGGTTGCATGCGCTTTCCCGCCAGACGCGTTTCTCTTTATTTTTCGTCTTTTTTTTCGTTTTTATGGTTTAATAATGACATCATCTCTTTTTTGAGGGGCAGGGGGGTAACAGGGGTAGGGAGGGATAAGGGTGAATGGGGGGGAAGGGGGGTATTATAGAGGGGGAGAATCGAGGGAGAAGGGTAGACAAATTGAAAATTGACAAGAGTAATGGCTGTCGTTCTCGGTGTGTATTCCCGCCATATTCAGTGTCCGAAAGAAGAAAAAAAGAAAAGAAAAATCATCCAGAGTTTTATTTTCTATTTTTTTTTCGTTTTCTTTTTATTTCTTCTCTCCTTTTTTCCTCTTCTACTTCTACTTTTTTCTTCTTCCTCTTCCTCTTTCTTTTTTCTTTTTTTCTTCTTCCTTTCCCTCCTCCTCTTCCTCTTCTTTCTCTTCCTCTTTCCACCCCCTTCCTCCTCCTCTTCTTTACCTTCCTTATCTAATCCTTCCTCCTCCCAATCATCTTTGCTTTCTTTTCTCAAGGAAACTATTTAATCTTAATTGCCGGCCATTAAAACTAAAGATGTGCAAATCGAGGGAAAGAGCGAAGCAAGGCGACCCATATCACCCCCCCCACCCCCACCCCACCCACCCTACCCCCGTTTTCGAAATTCAAGATGGCGTCGACTACCGTTTATTAAGAGTTGCAATTGTATCGGATTAGATTGTTTTAAATCCGGTTGAAAAAAAAAATGGTCGGGAGAAAGAATTATTTTTATTTATTTATTTTTTTTCTCTTTTTTTTTTCTTGGGTTTTTGTTTATGGATGATTCATGTAAACTCATTTGTCTTATTATCAACATTAGAGATATTCTTGTGTCAACAACGACCACAACGATAGTAATGATAATGATGTTTATAATTACATTAACATCAGTAATTAATAACAACAATGGCAATAGCAATAATTAGAGATTGTGGAGGAGGAGAAGGTGGAGGTGGAAGAGGAGGTGGAGAGGGATGAGTAGATTGGAGGAGGAAGGAGGAAGAGGAGGAGGAGGAAGAGGAGGAGGAGGAGGTGGAAGAGGAGGAGGAGGTGGAAGAGATGGAGATGGAGGCGGAAGAAGCGGAGATGGAGTAGATGGAGGTGGAGGCGGAAGAGGAGGACGTGGAGAAGGAGGGGTGAGAAGAAGAAAAAGAAAACTGAAGAAGAATGAGGAAAAGTAGATAAGAAGCAAAAGAAAAAGAAAAAGGAAACAAGAATGATAAGGTGCAAGAGCAGAAGAAGACGACGACGACGACGAAGAAGAAGAAGAAGAAGAAGAAGAAGAAGAAGAAGAAGAAGAAGAAGAAGAAGAAGAAGAAGAAGAAGAAGAAGAAGAAGAAGAAGAAGAAGAAGAAGAAGAAGAAGAAGAAGAAGAAGAAGAAAAAGAAAAAGCAGAAAAAGAAAGAAGAAGAAAAAGAAGAAGAAGAAGAAAAAGAAAGAAGAAGAAGAAACAGAAGAAGAAGAAAACAGAAAAAGATAAAACACACACAGACACCCACGAAAACACAACAGTTACAACCTCTCCTCCGGAAGAGTGAAAACACAATTCAAACCAAAGCAAGACAATTCCTACCTTATTTACAAAACAATTATAATCACCTCATCAATTTTTTTCCCTTCAGTCTTAATTCGATTCGATTATTTTTTTACTTATTTATCTTATTAAAGGTCAAAATCGTCTCAATTGCGAAATCTTGGGAAGTGATTTACTTTCGAGTCACGTTTTTGCTTTGTTATTGTTGTGTTATCTGTCAAATGGCTTGTGGGGATGTTATTTTTATCTGTGTGATTGAATTTTTGGGTGTTTGTATGTACGTATGTGTGTGTGTGTGGGTGTGTGGGTGGAGGGGGTTGTGTTTGTGTGTGTGTGTGTGGGGGGGGGGTTGTGTGTGTGTGTGTGCGTGCGACATAAAGAAATAGATGGATGGGGAGATACATAGATAGATTGACTGAGAGAGAGAGAGAGAGAGAGAGAGAAAATACAGATTAACATATAAATAGTAAAAAAAGAGAGAAAAAAAAAGAAATAGCACGTCAAAATAACCACAAAATCTGAAGAGAAACAAACAACCATTTCACGGAATCCACCACATCACCGCATAAACCCTGGAAAACACTGCCCAAATCTACTTGACCGAAAACAAAAACAACAGCAGGAACAACAACAACAACAACAAAAAAGACCCCCCCAACCGCGGCACAAGAGTAGCCTCAACTCGCCACAAAGGTCCGCCCAGTACTATCCCAGCCGCCTTTTGAAATTCCATCAAAGAATTTAGATCACATTGTGTCAAATTGCGAGGGTAGTTCGAGGAGGTGAGTCCGGCGGCCTGTGTTGAACTTTCGGCTCAAGACCGTCAGTGTTGCCGCCTTAGAGGGCCTCCCCGGTCTACGGCTTCTCGGGCGCCGGGACGAGTATTTTGTGGAGATTACGTGTTTGGCGGCGATTTCTGTGATCGATTCGAGCCGTAGGACGAGTCGGTACGTCCCCGTTAGGCCAGTTATGGCGTGTTTTGCCGTGCGGGTTGGCAACAGTGGTATGGTCAGCAATTGGTTAGGGCCCATTAGTGACCCTTGTCAAGACCACGCCAAGTGGTCAATTACGGCGCGGCAGGTGAC
The DNA here is from genome assembly GCA_017312705.2 of Penaeus japonicus. Lineage (NCBI taxonomy): Eukaryota > Metazoa > Arthropoda > Malacostraca > Decapoda > Penaeidae > Penaeus > Penaeus japonicus. The sequence goes on from BOPN01002465.1 coordinate 84,468, forward strand.
AGCCAATAACGAGCTTCGTTGCATTTACGGAGTGGCCGGAGTGGTATCACTTATGCACGGCGATTCGCTGACGCAATCACGTCGCTGCAGGTGATGCCCAATAACGAGGCGCCTTGCATCCCCTTTTGTAGCAGGATGCCTCCTCTCGCGCACGCTGATTGGCTGAGTCAGCGTCTTCGGTGGTGACTTGACCAATAAAGACGAGAGCGAATGATCTCAGATCAAGCGCCGGAGACACCCCCTCTCCCCCCCCCTTCTCTCCTCCCCTCCCCCCTCCCCCCATCCCCCCTTTTTCTGGATTCGACGGTGGCGTTGCACGAAATAGTGTTATCTGAAATAAACACCCCATTATCGTTTATTGGTGCCGTGTCCGTGCGCGCGGCGGCCGTCCATACAAACTTTAGACACTTACATATCATGAATCATCGTTTGAGAGCGAAAAATGCGTCCGGCAGGTTGCAGCAACAGCCACTCACGCGATCATCAGTTGCCAATCCAATTACCCTGATTTTTACGGCAACAGGACATCCACCTCTAACTCGCCCCCAACAGTTTTAAGGCCCGCATCTAATGCAATTCTAGATATATGCTGATCATACGTAACGGTAATCACCAACAGTAACTTTATATTTGGTTTCTACTTAGGTAGTTTGGCTCTGGAAATACAGAACGAGAAAAGGCTCAAAATATTGAGGCTGCAGATGTGTAAAGGAAAAAACAAGTCGGAGAGCTTTTCAAGGCGGTTTTATACATACATACATACATGCATACATACGTGCATACATATACATACATACATACATAAATACACACACACACACACACACACACACACATACAAAGATAGATTAATTGACAGAGAGATAGAAAGCTGGATATACAGATACATATACATATACACACACACACACACACACACACACACACACATATATATAAATATATATATAAATATATATATATATATATATGTATATATATATATACTCCTCTAGATATATAAATATATATGTATGTATAAGAATACCTATGTATGCGTGTCAACATTTTTATCATAATTAATGATGAGGCTGCTAATGATGATTATACTATCTTCATTAAGATTACTTCTATAATCATGAGAACCATCATCATAATCATCTCTCTAAATGTTTTTTTTTTTTTTATATATAAATTAGTAAAAAAAAAAAAAAAAATCTAAGACTAGCGTACCATTACCTTTACCTACAACCCCCCCTTCCCCCTTCTTATCTCACTCTCCCCCAACCCCACTCATTTCCTTTCCTCTCTCTCCTCTCCCTTCCCCTCTCCTCTCCCTACCTCTCCTCTCTGCTTCTCTCCCCCACTTACATTTCCCCTCTTTCTCCTCTCCCCCCTCACTCTTTCTCTTCCACCCCTCCCTCCCCTCTTCTTTGTCCTTCTTCCCTCTCATCCTATATCCCTTACCCCCTTCCCCTCCCTTGTCCTCCCCCTCCCATCCCTTCCCTCCCCTCCTCTCTGCACTTTCATCCTTTTCCTTTCCCTCTCCTCCCATCCCATTCCATCCCCTTTCTCCTCTTACCCTTCTCCCCAATCCCGTTTCTTCCCTTACCCCTCCCCCCTCCTCTCTCCATTTCGCCCCCCCACTCTCCCCTCCCCTCTATCCTTCCTCCTCACCGCCCCTCTCCCCTATCCCGTCTCTTCCCTTATCCACCCTCTCCCCTCCTCCTCTCACCATTTCGTCCTCCCCCCCTCCCCTCCTCTCTATCCTCCTCACCGCCCCCTCCCCTATCCCATCTCTCCCCTTATCCACCCCTCCCCTCCTCCTCTCTCCATTTCATCCTCCCCCCTCCCCTCTCCCTTATCCCGTCTCCTCCCTTATCCACCCCTCCCACCCCTCCCCTCCCTCCCTTCCTCCTCTCTTGCTTTTCCCCTTACCTTACCCACCCACTCCCCTCTGCCCCCCGCTGTCTATCTGTATGGGGTCACCGCGTCCTAGTGCATCATCCTCGGTGTAAACAGTGCAGCAGGAATTTACAATGGTGAAGTTTTTCCCATTGATTTTGGCGTAGTTCCAGGGCGGGAGGGGGGAGGGGTTAGCATTCTGTCACCCACTCCTTAAAGATGCAACCCTGCGGCTCTAGTCTTTCCCCCTTCTCCCCCCTCTACTCCTTCTCCCTCCCCTCTACCCATCTCTACTCCTTACTCCCCCCTCCCTCCCCCCTTCCTTCCTCCCCCCCTCCAAATCCTTACTCCTTCTTATCCCTCACTTCCTCCCTCTCCTACCTACCCTCTCCTTCCCTTCCTTCACCCCCCCCCCCCATACCCCAACTCTTCCATCCTCCCTTACCCTCCCTAACACGCCCCCGCCCCCATCAACCCTAACCCTCCTCCTTTACCCCCTACCTCCCCCACCCCCTACCCACACCTTCGTCCCTACCCCCTCTTGGAATGACCCCGGGAATGGCACAGGAATGGGAATGGTCGTGTAGCAGGTTAGGTACCATGAGCGCCTAGCAAGGTCCTATAAAGGCGACCCGCTATGGTTTCTCAAGGGTCCCTGAGTGACCTCTCAGAAGAAGGGTGGCGACGCGGGTGGTGGAGGGGGTGGCATGGGCGGTGGTGGAGGTGGAGGTGGCATGGGCGGTGGTGGTGGAGGTGGTACGGGCTGCGGTGGAGATATGGGCGGCGGTGGTGGAGGTGGCATGGGCGGTGGTGGTGGAGGTGGCATGGGTGGCGGTGGAGATATAGGCGGCGATGGTGGAGGTGATATGGGCGGCGGTGGCTGAGATAGCATGGGTGATTGTGGTGATGTTACAGGCGGTGGTGGAAGTGGCATGGGCGGTGGAGGAGGTGATATAAACGGCGATTGAGAAAGCATGGGCGGCGGTTTGAAAAAAAAATCAAGGTTCAAAGGAAGAGTTGAGAGGTTATGAGGGTTAAATGAACAAGGGTATGAGTTGGGGATCTTCAGGGGTTGAGGGAGGGGGTGTGGGAAGTGGGAGGGGGTTGAGAGGATGTGTTGGGGAAGAACTAACATGGAAAGAAGGGGGT
>BOPN01002465.1:105000-117500 GCA_017312705.2 Penaeus japonicus
TAAAAATTGTATTTGGTAAATCATTAGGCAAATTTTTAGATGATGGGCCGACAAAGGGGAGAGAGGGGGGAAGGGAGGGAAAGGGAGGGGAGGGAAGGGAAGGGAAGGGAAGGGGAGAAGAGAGGATGTGAGGGGAAGTAAAGTCGGAAAGGGGGAGGAGGAGAAGGGACGGGGAGGAAAGGAGGGGAGGAAAGAGAAGGGGAGGGGACGTGGGTAAAGAGAATAAAGAACAGGAATGAAAGGAGAGGAGGAAAGAGAATGGGAAGGGAAGGGAAAGGATGGAGAAGAGAGAGGAGAGGAAAGGAGAGGAAGGGAGGGATAGAAGTGATAACATTACAGGGGAGGGAAGGGGAGTGGAGAGGAGGAGAAGAATGGAGAGAGAAGGGAAGGGGAATAGAAGGGGAGGGGAGGAGCAGTGAGAAGAGAGGAGAGGAGGGGAGTGGAGGGGAGAGGGAGGGAGGCAAGAGGAGGAGGAGGCAAGAGGAGGAGGAGGAGGAGGAGGAGGGAGGCAAGAGGAGGAGGAGGAGGAGGAGGAGGAGGAGGAGGAGGAGGGGAGGGAGGGAGGAGGAGGAGGAGGAGGGGGGGGAGAGGATATTCCCGTCGCTAAATGTGACACTGATTTATTCTGTCATACTAATTTCATATCATCCGAAGCAGCTATTTTTTTCTTCTCTTTTTTTTATATCTTTGGTAAAAATGAAGCTTTGATATTTTGTGGTATTTGTGAGTCTAAATGCCAATAAACTGAATACTGTGTTTTTGTTTTTCTTTTACTTTTTATTCTTCTCTTTTTTGACGGCGGGGTTTCTCTGCTTTTTGTTTATTTGAGGTATTTTTTTCGCTTGTTTTGTTTCTTATCTCTCTGTATGTCTGATTTTTTTAAATGTCAGTGTGTTTACATGTCTGTCTGTCTGTCTGTCTGTCTGTCTGTCTGTCTGTCTGTCTGTCTGTCTGTCTGTCTGTCTGTCTGTCTGTCTATCTGTCTGTCTGTATATATGTATTGTTATGTGTGTAAAAATGTTTGTTTGTTTGTTTCGTTCTCTGTTATTCTGTTTCTTTCAATGTCTGTGTGTTTGCATGTCTGTTTTTATCTATTTGTCTTTGTGTGTGTTTTTATGTTTTTGCCTCTGTCTTTGTCTGTTTCTCTGTTCCTCTCCCTCTCTTCTCCTACTCTCTCTCTCTCATCTCCCTCCTCTCCCCCCCCCCTCTCACTCTCTCTCTTCCCCCCTCCATCTCCTTCACTCCTCCCTCTCTCTCTTTTCCTCCCTCCCTCTCCTCCCTCTCCTCTCCTTCACTCCTCCCTCCTTCTCCTTCATTCCTCCCTCTCTCCCTCACGTACTCCCTCTCACAAGACAACAATCCTCCATTATCCCCCACCCCCACCCCCCCCCCCCCCCCTCTCCTACTCCCATAATGCCCTCCCTCCCGCCAAAACGCAGGCTCGCTCTCGCTGCATCATCCATCAATTCCCTTCAATCACAGGTTGTCTTCTGAATTCCATCACTTCTTGAAGTAATCGACAGAGACAGAGGCAATAAATACAACCAATTTATCTAACGGGGCGAAGCAAAAATTTTTTTTTCTTTATCAGGCTAGTTGGCAACTCTTGATCACTCGAGTTGCCAGTTTCGCAAATTCCTCCCTCGACATTAGTTCGAGATGGGTCATAAAAAAGATACAAAAAGGAAGAGAAAAAAAATATATAAATTATAGGACGTCACGCATAGGGAATATATAAACAAACTTTTGAATGTTAAGAGAGAGAAAAAAGAGAAGAGAGAAAAGATTGAGAAAATATGATGAAATAACAGCAACCTCAACAGCGATAAAAACACCGAAAAGTTTTTCATGAAGAATATTACAAACACTAAAAAGAGAGACAGAGAGAAAGAAAGACAAAAGACGAAGGACTGGTGAAGAATATTCGAGAAGAGAAAAGAAAAATAAGCATAAAGAGAAAACGAAACAAAATGAAAAAAAACAACAACAACAGAGATTAAGAAAAAAAAAAACAAAGAATAGAAAAAAAAAGAAAAACAAAAGACACAGAGAAAACAAACCGAAACAAGCAACAACAACAAAAAAATCGAAAAAATATATCAAAAATGCAAAAAAAAAAAAAAAAAAAAAAAAAAAAAAAAAAAAAAAAAAAAAAAAAAAAAAAAAAAAAAAAAATCTAAAAAAAAAAAATAATAATAATAATAAAAATCAAACAAGCCCACACGCCCACTTTACACCCAAGATAATGAAGAAGACCGGTGATCGAATAATTATCTCCTTCCAACCGAGAACTTTTAATATCGGTGAAACGCACATAATACAGGATTAATATTAATTGGAAAATCATACGAACCCTAATAAAAAAGAGGAGAGGGCCAGGGCGAGAGAGAGAGAGAGAGAGAGAGAGAGAGAGAGAGAGAGAGAGAGAGAGAGAGAGAGAGAGAGAGAGAGAGAGAGAGAGAGAGAGAGAGAGAGATAAAGAAAGCGAGAGAGAGAGAAAGAAAGCGAGAGAGAGATAAAGAAAGAAAGAAAGAGAGAGAGAGAGAGAGAGAAAGAGAGAAGAAAGAGAGAGAGAGAGAGAGAGGAAGTAAGAGAAAGAGAGAAAGAAAAAAAGAGAAAGAAAGAAAGAAAGAAAGAGAAAGAGAGAGAAAGAAAGAAAGAGAGAGAAAGAAAGAAAGAGCAAAAGAAAAGGAGAGAAAGAAAGAAAGAAAGAACAAGAGAGAAAGAGAGAAAGAAAGAAAGAGAAAGAGAGGGGAAAAACCTGAATTATTCATCAACTCCGTCAGATTCAAGTCTTCAATTTTGGCAACTGCGTTTCTAAATGCTTTGGGGTCGGTCGGGGTCGGGGTAGGGGGAGGGGGAGGGGGAGGGGGGGTGTATGGGAGGGGAAGGGAGATGTACAGGAGGGGGAAAGGAGGGAGTGAGAGGGGAGGGAGTAGGGAAGGGAGAGGGGAGGGGGGAAAGGGGATAACGGACAACGAAGATAGGGGTAGGGGTGGGGGTGGGGACAGACAGACGACTGGAAAAGTGGGGGTGGGGGTCAGAGGGGATGGAGAGGGAGAAGGGAGAGGAGGAGGGGAGTCGAGGGGAATTATAATTAAGGTTTGTTATTTTACAGTATCAACAAGACGAGCGACTGTGGATAAGTTGACTGAGAGACAGACAGATAGATAAATAAATGACTAGATAGAATTATCAATCTAATATTGCAATCAATTATATGAATCTCTCTCTCTGTCCCCCTTCTCTCTCCCTCTCCTTCTCTCATCCCTTCCTTCTACCATACACCCTAATTTATCGATATCCCCCTTCCATCCACCATTCGCCCCTCCCCCCCTCAAAAAAAAAAAAAAAAAAAAAAAAAAAAAATCCACACAAAACCTCATTTAGCCATAAGGTCTATTTTCCCCAGCAAACCCACTTGTTTACCCGCCTCTAAAGCCCTCGACGCCGCCATACACAAAAGCGTGAGATAAGGACCCCCTGCGAATCAGCATCAACATAAGACAGTTCAGAGGCTGCAAAACAAGTTTACAGTAATGCATCAAAGCGTTATATCTCTCTTTCTCTCTCTCGGCTTTTCTTTCTCTCGTTCTCGCTCTTTTTTTATGTTTCCCTTTCTTTTTCTTTCTCTTTCTCTCTCTGTTCTTTTTTTTCTTTCTAGGTCTCTCATTTTCAGAGAGCGAGGAAGAAAGAGAGTGAGAGAGAGAGCAAGAAAGAGAGGGAGAGCGAGAGAGAGAGAGAGGGAGAGAGAGAGAGAGAGAGAGAGAGAGAGAGAGAGAGAGAGAGAGAGAGAGAGAGAGAGAGAGAGAGAGAGAGAGAGAGATAAAGAGAGAGAGAGAGAGAGAGAGAGAGAGAGAGAGAGAGAGAGAGAGAGAGAGAGAGAGAGAGAAAGAAAGAGAGAGAGAGAGAGAGAGAGAGAGAGAGAGAGAGAGAGAGAGAGAGAGAGAGAGAGAGAGAGAGAGAGAGAGAGAGAGAGAGAGAGAGAGAGAGAGAGAGAGAGAGAGAGAGAAAGAGAGAGAAAGAGAGAGACAGACAGAGACAGAGAGAGACAGACAGAGACAGAGAAAGAAAAAAAAGAAAAAAAAAAAGAAAGAAAAAAAGAAATAGTTAAAAGAAATCGAAGCAGACACAAACAGACACAAACGGACACAAACAAACAGACAACCAGACAAACATCCCCAGAGGAACCGAACCAGAAACAAGAAGAAGAGTAAAGAAGAGTCAAAGAGGAGGCCCCGAAGCCCCCTGGGAGCGCAAAAGCGACTCGACTCATTTTCTCCCAAAGCGAATATTAATCGAGCTATGATTTCCATCCCTGATAAGCCATCTGTATAAGTCATATATAATGTGCTTACTTAAGGTATTGACTTTTCTTCTCCAGTCGTTCCTGCCAATCAGATGGCTAATGACATGCAGGAGGGCCATCTGACACCACCTGTTTCACCTTGACAGAATCACGATTGAATGTTGATTGAATGTTATCCTTTGGTTGTGGTTTGGTTGTGTTGTTGTTGTTTTTATTTTGGAATTGTTGTCATTATTTGTTATTGTCTTTTTGTCATTATCGTTGTTATCGGTATCGTTTAACATAATCATTTTCATTACCATTACTTTGATAATCATTATTCACATTATTATCATTGTAACGACTATCCTCATTATCGTTAATGATAATTATCATTGATATGATTATCCTCTTAATATCATAATTCATATTATCATTATTATCATCACTATCATCATTGTTATCACTAATATCATTATCGTTATTGCAATAATTAACATCACTGCAATCATCTTTATTATTATCATAATTATCAATTCCATTGTTATCATTATCATTATCCTCCGCCTCCTGCTAATAACAGCAACAATAACAATAACCTTAATAATAATATAATCATTATTAATCCTTATCATTTTCATCTTTTATCATCATTATTACAACCACTTTCATTGTCGTCATCATCCCTATCATTGCAACCATTCTAACTGTCATTTTCATTGTCATCATTATCCTCATTATTACTATCATCACTACTATTATCATCATTATTATTTCTTGTTATAATTGGAGTCATTATCAGTATTACTATTTTACTCATTATCACAAACGTAAAATATTATTAATAATTATAATTACTACTCTTTTGCATCATCGTAAATACTATCACCTGTTCAATATTATCTATGCTATTCATGATTGTAATTACCTGCTGTTGTTATAATTATGATAAAATGTTAATATGCATGTGTGTTTGTGTGTATGTGAGTTTGTGTGAGTGAGTGTGTACATGTATGTGCCTTTGTATGTGTGTGTGTGTGTACATCTAAACCAAAAAGGCACGCAAATAACCCTAAACCAATTACTCCCCCCACCCTCTTCCTCCTCCTGCACACCCCCTCCTTCCACCCCTCTCCTTTCCCCCATCCCCCTCCTCCTCCTCCTTCCCCCCTCCCCCATCCCTTCCACCTCCCCCTTCTCCTCCCTCCCCCTCCTTCCCTTCCCCCCTCCCCCCTCTCATCCTTCCCCCTCCCCCTATCCCTCCTCCATCCTCCTCCCTCACCCTTTCCCATTCCCCCACCCCTATCCCTCCTTCATCCTCACCCCTCTCCCTCCTTCCACCCCTCCTCCTTCCCTTCCACCTCCCCCTCCTCCTCCCTCCCCCTTCCTCCCCCTTCCCCTCCTCCTCCCTCTCCTCCCCCCTCATATCCTCCTCGCGAGCGCAACCTGGGCTTCGAAATCCCCGCGCCTTCAGTGCCACTCTGAGGAGTCTTAATATATGCCAATGAAAAAAATCTCCTGATATAAAGGAGATTGCGATAAAAACTCCCCGTGATTTACAAATGCTAATGAGAATTGCTTTCCCCCCATTGTTAAAACTCTCCAAATGACCAAAACGTGATAATGGAGAAATTAAGACGGCGACCTTAATCTTTATTGCATTTGCGATCTTAGATTTGAAAGAAGAAGAAGAAGAGGAAGAAGAGGAAGAGTAAGAAGATAAAGAAGAAGGAGAAGAAGAAGAAAAACTTTTGTTATTTCAGGATTGGGTCAACGATTCATTTACTTACGTCCGCGGCACATCCGGGGACTCGGCTTTCCACGGGGTGGGATTAATCACATACAAATATCGGCCTAGTGGAAATGAGATCTAAGGTCCAAGATTAAAAAGAAAAAAAAGGGGGGCGGACACTTAAACAACACGCTTCCATTGGGTTAGTCTAAAACACTCTGGGTATTACTTTTTCAATCACTTTTTGCATGCTGATAAGGGATAATTTCTTGGGTAAACCAATAGAAAGATGGCCCTAATGGCGGGCCAGTCTAGCCGTCTAGAATAATGAGTAGGAGATTACAGTAGTTGCCAAATGTTGCCAGCGTGGGGCCCTTTTACCTGAAGCTTCTTTCGAGATTAGAAAAATAAAGAGAAAGGGAAAGACAGTAAAAAAAAGATAGATAGAGAGAGAGAGAGACTATCTTCATGTTCCTTCTCAGTGAATGTATTATAGATTAACTTAATAATCGATCAACACCGAACGTAAAAATCAACGAAACAACAACAATAAACAAAAGACGACCGCTTTGCGCACGACCTCACACCCCGAAACACACGCATATTTATCCACAAATATATCAATATATATAAAAGAAGAATAAAACTTTCGTTTGGGTTTGTACCTAAAATTCTTAATAGACTTTTTTTCTCTCCTAAAACTTCGTTGGATACTATCGCTTCGAGACTATCTTTAAGTTGAAGTCATTATCAGCGATCAGAGGCGTCGGCCAGCCTCGGGGAGAAGATGAAGAATTGTTCCGAGGGACGCCCACGTCACGTGATCGCTTCCGCCCTTGTATACACTCAATCGGGAAGGGGGGGATTTTTTTTCTTTTTTTTTCTTTCTTCTTCATTGATCGATACGTTGTGTTTTAAGGTTATCTTTGTAAGACTTTGTGTCTCTTTTTTTTAGTGATAGATAAGTACTATAGAAAGCGTGTGATTATATATGTGCACACACACACACACAGACACACAGACACACACACACACACACACACATACACACACACAGACACACAGATACACACACACACACACACACACACACACACACACACACACACACACACACACACACACACACACACACACACACACACACACACACACACACACACACACACACACACACGCACATACTCACACACCATGTCTCCAAAGCGCACATGCTTATCACCAATGAGAAGACAACAATAAAAAAGTAAACAAACAGTCATCCTCTTTGTAACAAAACTAAAAAAAAATCTAAAAATAGTAAAGAAAAAAAAATCTAAAAATCATTTACAAACCCCACCTATCTATCTCCCCTTTTCCCACTTTCATTAAAAAAAGGGAGAATAATAATGAAAAAAGAGAGAAGACAAAAAAAACAAAAAAAAAACGAAAAAAGATGAAGGAGTGCGTGGGGGGTGAGGACAAGGGAAGGGCCTGAGAGGGAGGGAAGGGGGGGGGGGGGGGGGGAGGGGAAGGGGAGGGGGAAGAAGAGAGGGAGTTAAGAGGGGAGGGGAGGGATAAAGTAGAGTTAAGGGAGAGGTGAGGAAAGAAGAGGTTGGGGAGAAAGAGACGGCGAGAGGGGAGGGGGGAGGGGGGCGCAATGGAACTAAGGGATGGGGAGGGGGGGAAGGGGGATGATGGAAGAGTGGAAGAGTGGAGGAGGGAGGAAAGAGGAGGAAGGGCAGGGTGGGGAGAGAGGGGTAGAGGGGGGAGAGGAGGAAGGGGGAGGGATAGGGGTGAGGATGGAGGAAGGGCAGGGTGGGGTAGAGGAGGATGAGAGAGGGGGAAGGAGGGGGGGGGGGCTGCGCTACATTAGTGGGAATCTCTCAGGATTGTAGATTATACAGGCTAGGCCATGAATCTTCGGCCCTAATTATTTCTCGCGCGAACTTCAATCTGCTCAGCCTGGAGAAGTATTATCATTCAGGACAGATTGCAAATGGAGAGCTTTTCAAAGTGTTGGTTGGGGGGGACAGAGGGGGGAGGGGCGGAGGGGGGGGAGGTAAAGAAGGGGGTGGGGAGGGGATGAAGGGGAGGAAGGGGGGGAGGGGGGAGGGAAGGAAAGGGGGGAGGGGGGGAGGTAAAGAAGGGAAAGAAGGAGGGGGAGAGGAGGAGGGAAGGAAGGGGGGAAGAGGAGGAGGAGGGAAATAGGGGGGGAAGGAAGGGAGAGGTGTGGGGGGGGAGAGGATAAGGATAGGAGGGATAAAGGGAAAGGAAGTGGGGAAGTAGGGGTTTTAAGGGAGCGAGGGGGGATGGTGGGTTGGGAGAAAAGGGGGTGGGGAGGGGGGAGGGGGGAGGGGGGAGGGAAATGGGATGTGGTTGAGCGTGGAAGGGAGGGAGGGGAGAAGAGAGGGCGGGAGGAATGAGGCGGTGAGTGGGGCGAAGGGAGAGGAGGAGGAGAGAAAGAGAGAGAGAGAGAAAATCGGAGTAGAGGAGGGGGGAGGGGGTGGAATTGGGTGTGGTTGAAGTAGAGGGGGTGGAGGGATTGGAGGAGAGGGGGGGGGGTTGGAGGAGAGGGGGGAGGGGGGGAGGGGGAGGGAACACAGGAACGCCAGTCACACTTGAAGGCGCATGAATATTACTCTAAGAGGTCGACGCGATAGATAATTAGACTGGCTTGACGGATCGTGATAGATAGCGCAGAATGAGGGAATGAGATAAACAGTCTTTTCTTTTTCGTTGGCAGGACGGATATACAGATCGCCAGATAAGACTGGGGGATACTGTAAATAATGATATTGATAATGACAGTTATGATGTTACAAAAATGCTGATGCAAATGAAGTAATTATAACATTGACAATAATAATAATAATAACAATAATAATAATAATAATAATAACAGCAATAATAAAAATCATAATAATGATAATAACAAAAACAACAATAATCATAAACAGCCATAAATAATTCATTATCACGAACGTTCCCGATACACGCGAAGTGATAATAATAACAAAGAGAGACATAAAACTCTACGGTCTCCCATCTTCGCATTTGAATACACACCACGCGTGCCACTCGCCGGCAAAATGTGCAAATATTTATCATTACCCTCCCCTTTTTTCCCCCCCTCACTCTCTCGATTGGGCAGGCGAGGCTCTAGCAAACATACCTAGGCTGTTGCAGCTGTCAACGCTCTGATGAAAATATCGCCCTCCCATCAAAAAAAAAAAAAAAAAAAAAAAAAAAAAAACAGTCGACAAAAGTGGTAAAACATTGCAAAGTGGTGATAAGTTCGACGAGGTTGCTGTTCATGGCGCCGACCTGTTAAGTGAATGTTTGTTCCGTGTTATCTGACGTCATCAGGTTCACTTGCACGCGCGTGTCTTTCAATCCCTCTGTCTGTCTCTCTTCCTTTCTCTCTCTTTCTCTCTCTCTCTCTCTCTCTCTCTCTCTCTCTCTCTCTCTCTCTCTCTCTCTCTCTCTCTCTCTCTCTCTCCCCTCCCTCTCTCTACCTCACTCACTCGCAAGAGACAAGAAGAAGAAGAAAAAGGAAAAAAAGAGAGAGAGAGAGAGAGAGAGAGGAAGAAAGAGAACGTACTATAATTAATATGGTAATAAATGCTTCTCTCCCTTAAAACTCTCACGTGAGGATACGCCGGGTACAAAATCCTCAAGTGAAAGAGAAATTCCACGGGAACAACCTACGCTATCTGCTCTACTCACCCATTCGGAATCTCTACTACAATGGCTACGATTCCTTCCCCTCACCCCCCCCCCCTTCCCCCAACACATCTGACCCCTTCTCCTTCTCCTCCTCCTCCTCCTCTTCCTGCTCCTTCTTCTTCTTCTTCTTCTTCTCCTTCTCCTTCTTCTTCTTCTTCTTCTTCTTCTTCTTCTTCTTCTTCTTTTTCTTTTTCTTTTTCTTCTCCTCTTTCTCTTTCTCTTTCTCCTCCTTTTCCTTTACTTCCTTCTCCTCTTTCTCAAACACTCCCTTTCCTCTTTTCTTCTCTCCTCTTCTACGCACCAGTGTCCTCCTCCTCCTGCAACTTCTTCCTCTCCTACTATTCTTCCTTATCTTCCTTTATCTCCTACTTCTCTTCTCATTATCTCTCCTTCCCTCCTCCCGTCTCCTTCCCCCCCCCCACATCCTTCCGCCCTTCATTCCCCCCACATCACCCCTCCTCCATCCTTCACCCATCCCTCCCTCCCTCCATCCCTCACACCCACCTACCTTCCTTCAAGTCCTCCCCACCCCCTCCCTCCCTCCATCCCTCCATCCCTCCCACCTACCTTCCTTCAAGTCCTCCCTACCCCCTCCCTCCCCACCACCCACCAACTCACCCACCCACCCTCCCTCCTTCCACTCCTCCTCTACCCTCCAGAGGGGAAATAATAAAAAAGAGGGGCTGATAGTCCGTACCTGACAACATCGGGGGCGTCAGTTTTTTATCAGAGCAATGGCGAAGGCAAGCGGACACACCCACATAAATAAAAATGGGTATCGCCGTCCGGTCTGGTGTTAGCGCGTCAGCTGATAATGAGGGGGAAAGAGCAGGGTCAGGGGGGTGAGGGGTGAGGGGATGGGTGGGAGGGATGAGGGGGGGATGGAATGAGGTAGGGTGAGGGTAGGGGGATGAGGAAGGGTGTGTGGGTGGTGGTGGTGGTAGGGGTATGGAGAGTGAAGAGGGAGGGAGGGGGGGGGCAAGGGAGGAAGCAGAAGAGATGGATAAGGAGGAGGCATAGGAAGGGGGGAGTAGAGAGGGATGGGAGAGAGTAGGAGAGGAATAAGAAGAGAAAGGGAGGGAGGAGAAGAAGGGGAAGGGGAAAGGGATTGTGAGGGGAAGGGGATATGAAGAAAGAGGGGTAGGAGAGGAAGGAGAGAAAGAGGAAGGGGAGAAGAGGATTGCGATGAGGGAAGAGGGCAAAGGAAATGAAACGGAATAGGGGGAAGAAGCGAAGTAGGATGGAAGGAAAGCGAAGACAAACCGAAAGAGAGAGTCAGAGAAAACGAGATTGAGAGAGAGAGAGAGAGAGAGAGAGAGAGAGAGAGAGAGAGAGAGAGAGAGAGAGAGAGAGAGAGAGAGAGAGAGAGAGAGAGAGAGAGAGAGAGAGAGAGAGAGAGAGAGATAGATAGATAGATAGAGAGAGAGAATGAGAGAGACAGAAAGAGACAGAGAGTGAGAATGAGAAAAAGAAAGAGAAAGAGAGATATTGAGTGATAGATCGACAGGCAGAGAAGAGAGAAAGAGAGAGAAAGGCGAAATTAGAAGCACGCACAGCGGTTGCACAAATGAGGGGACGAAAGGGGGAAAGGGAAAAAGAGGGAAGAAGGTGAAGGGCGAATCAGGGTGAGTCGGGAAGGCTAAGAAAGGTGACTGAAGGCGAACTTGTGTGACGCGCTATGTCGACGATAAAGATGGAGGAACAGGAGGAGAAAGGGAGAGAGAGAGAGAGAGAGAGAGAGAGAGAGAGAGAGAGAGAGAGAGAGAGAGAGAGAGAGAGAGAGAGAGAGAGAGAGAGAGAGAGAGAGACAGAGAAAGAGAGAGAGAGAAACGGGAAAAAATCAAGTTTTGTATGAAATATATAATGCTTACTTGGTCATCAGGGTAGACAAACAGGGCCTTCCATACCTGAAAAGAAGAATAAAAATAAATAACAAACATGGAAAACGGTAATAATCATAGTAATGCAATAATAATAATAGTAATGATAATGATGATGATTATGATGATGATAATAAAAATAATGACAATAATAATAATGTTAATAATAATAATATTAGTAATAAAAACAAAATCGTATCTCAAGGTAAGAAGCATACGTAGATGAAGAAGAAAAGAGAGTGAGAGAAAGAGAAGGACAGGGGAGAAAGCAAAGGAGAGAGAAAGAAAGAGAAAGAAAGAGAGAGAGAGAGAGAGAGAGAGAGAGAGAGAGAGAGAGAGAGAGAGAGAGAGAGAGAGAGATAGAGAGAGAGAGAAAGAAAGAAAAAGAGAGAGAGAGAGAGAGAGAGAGAGAGAGAGAGAGAGAGAGAGAGAGAGAGAGAGAGAGAGAGAGAGAGAGAGAGAGAGAGAGAGAGCGAGAGAGAGAGATAGATAGATAGATAGATAGAGAGAGAGAGAGAGAGAGAGAGAGAGAAAGAGAGACTTGAGAAAGCAGCAAGGAACGCTAAACTAATGATAATCGGAGGAAGCTAACAAGACTGAAGGGTGAGCAGCGGAGGAACAAAAAAATGGACAAAGTGACGTTGAAGGAGGAGGAAGAGGAGGAGGAGGAAGAGGATGTAAAAAAAAAAGAAAAGAAAAAAAAAAACAGAATAAGTAAGATAGGATAAGCAGGACGAAGGAAAGGAAAAAAGACGCAAACACAAAATTGATACAATTAATAAAAAAAAAAAGAACAAACGCAAAAAAAAAAAAAATATACGATTTAATAACATCAATCAAAATTAGATTGAAAAAAAAAACAAGAGGAAAAAAAAAAAAAACACACACACAA
>BOPN01002465.1:122500-127500 GCA_017312705.2 Penaeus japonicus
AAAACACACGCGTATCGAAAAGACAGTCAGTCTACTTATGCCAAATACTTATAAGTCCGCGTGTCAAATACTAACAAACTTCCTTATCTCCTATTAAAAATAATAATAATAATAAAAGATAAAAAAAAGGGTAAGATAAAAAAAACAGAAATAAACTAGCTGTGTTGTTGATGTTTCTTGAGAATCCTTGTTTTGTGCAACGAAGGAGAGATAGGATGTTTTACTTCTCCTGATTTCTCTTCAGGATGTTGGTTTTATGTATCACGGATGTGGTTGTCTTGGAAGAAGGAGAAGGAGAAGGAGAAGGAGAAGAAGAAGCAAAAGAAGGAGAAGCAGAAGAAGGAGAAGAAGAAGAAGAAGAAGGAGAAGAAGAAGAAGAAGAAGAAGAAGAAGAAGAAGAAGAAGAAGAAGAAGAAGAAGAAGAAGAAGAAGAAGGAGAAGAAAAGAAGAAGAAGAAGAAGAAGGAGAAGAAGAAGAAAAAGAAGAAGAAGAAGAAGAAGAAGAAGGAGAAGAAGGAGAAGAAGAAGAAGAAGAAGCAGAAGAAGGAGAAGAAGAAGAAGAAGAAGAAGGAGACGGAAAGGGGAATGGAGAGGATGGAGATGAAGATGAGGGGTGGAGGGAGGGAAGGAGAATAAGATGAGGAATAGAAAAAAGGGAAAAGAAGGAAAGGAAGAAGATGAAAAAGGAAAAGAAGAAGAGGAAGAAGAAGAATACGGAAAGGAGAATGAAGAGGACGGAGATGAAGAAGAAGGGTGGGGGATGGGAGGAAAATAAGATGAGTATGAAGAGAGAAAAAGGAAAAGAAGGAAAAGGAAGAAGATGACGAAGAAGAAGAAAAAGAAGAAGAAAACGAAAAAGCAGAAGAACAGGGTAGAAGAAAAAGAAGATGAAAAAAGAAAAATAGAGAGAACCCCCCCCCCCTTCCCTCTAATCTCCTAACCTTGTATGTTACCGTTTATCGATAACATGCGATAAGAAAACATGATAAGAACATTAATTGGAATATAATAGGAATTTCCGAGATAATTATCACCCGCCAAGATAAAACGAGGGTTGTTGTCGGTTATGTAATGACATCAGCATTACGCGTGGGTGTAATGTGAATGATAATTACAGCGTTACGAAATGGTTGTGAATGAGAAACTGGGTGTTAATGCTATTGAAGGAGAGAGGGATTTATAAGAGAAGGTTAGAGGGGTAATGGTGGGTAAATGGGGAAGGGAGGGATACTGAGGGGAAGAGAGATGTGGGGGCGGGGAGGGGGAAAGGGGGAAGGGGGTGGGGGGTGGATGGGGCAGGAAGTCCCTTGGGTGATGACGATGCTGGAGCTGTTCATCATAACTGGCCTTCCAGGGGCTATTCCTAAAGGTCGTGGCACTGTTCCCGTGGCACTGTTCCTTTTTCTTTTTCTTCTTTTTTTTCCCGCTACTTCCTCTTTTCCCTATTCCCATGCACCGTTCCTTCGCCTTCTCCCTCTCCCCTCCCCCCTACCCTGTGATACTGTCCCTCCTCTCTCTCTTCCTTCCTATCCTGGGATATTATCTCCCCCCCCCACCCCCCACAAACACTCATGGCACCATCCCTCTCCCTTCTCTGATTCCTTTCCCTCCCCCCTTACACAACCCCCTACTTTTCCCATAAAGGCACCCCTCCCCTTCCCCCTTTTGTCTATGACACTATCCCCCTTCCTACCCCCAATCCCCTCTCCTTCCCACCTGTAGTATCACCCCTCCCTCTTCCCTAAACTCCTCCCCTCCCCCCATGACACACCCTCCCCCTCTTCCCTAAACTCATCCCCTCCCTCCATGACACACCCTCTCCCTCTTCCCTAAACCCATCCCCTCCCCCTCTTTTCCCTAAACACCTCTCCAACACCTCCCCTTATCCCTCCCCTAACCCCTTCCCCTCATCCACCCCCCCCCCCCCCCCCCCCCCCCCCCCCCCCCCCCCCCCCCCCCCCCCCCCCCCCCCCCCCCCCCCCCCCCCCCCCCCCCCCCCCCCCCCCCAGCCTTTACAAGTAAACAACTCCATTTGACACATTGATTCAGTATGGAAAAATGGGGGAGGGGGAAGGAGAGGATAAAGCGGGAAGAAGGAAGGGGAAAGGGGAAAGGGGAAAGGGGAAAGGGGGAAGGTGGAAGCGGAAAGAAGGAAGGGAGAGGGGAAAGGGGAAGGGAAAGGGGGATCGGGGAGGAGGGAAGAGGAGGGGAGGGGAAGAGGCGGAGGAAGAGGAGGAGGAGGAGAAGAAAAGATGGAAGAAAAGAGAGAGAGAGAGAGAGAGAGAGAGAGAGAGAGAGAGAGAGAGAGAGAGAGAGAGAGAGAGAAAGAGAGAGAGAGAAAGAGAGAGAGAGAGATAGAACGAGCGAGAGCGAGCGAGAGCTATAACGAGTGAGAGCGAGAGCGAGAGATAGAACGAGCGAGTGAGAGCGAGAGAGAGCGAGAGCTAGAACGAGAGCAAACCGACCGCCATCGTTACGAATCGCATTACCGAAAGAAATATTCCAGAGATATTTGCACGTCCCCTCTTTGGCACAGCAGCCAGGGCGCACCTTTGAAGTAAATTTAATAAAATGACGAAACCAATCCAAAGGCCAAGGCT
This sequence comes from Penaeus japonicus, assembly GCA_017312705.2. Lineage (NCBI taxonomy): Eukaryota > Metazoa > Arthropoda > Malacostraca > Decapoda > Penaeidae > Penaeus > Penaeus japonicus. The sequence goes on from BOPN01002465.1 coordinate 125,100, forward strand.
AACATTAGAATTAAGACCTTCGCTATTTCATGCCTCGCGCCTGTGCCTGTGCTTGTAGCTGGCTGGCACCTTGTCATGGCATCGCTTGGCATCACTTGGCATTGCGTTTGATTGTCTGCCTTTTGCTTGTTTTTGTTATTGTCATTATTGTCATTATTATTTCTCCTTCTCCTTCTTCTGATGTTTTTTCTTCTCCTCCTCCAGCTTCTTCTCCTTCTCACTTCCTTCTCCTCCTTTTTCTCCTTCTCCCTCTCCTCCTCCTCCTTCTTCCTCCTCCTCCTCCCCCTCCTCCTCCTCCTCCTCCTCCTCCTCCTCCTCCACCTCCACCTCCACCTCCACCTCCACCTCTACCTCCACCTCCTCCTCCATCTCCTTCTCACTTCCTTTTCCTTCTCCAAATACTACAACTACTCAGGATACGAAATCAACATCAAAAGAGTCACTTACACACAGTATGAGCGTGTATAACATCACGTAAAAATATTTTCCCTCTATCACGTCATAAAAAAAAGGTGCCAGGCTCATGACAGCTCATGAAACTATTATCATCACCCGTGTCAATTCACTTCGTGTTATAGCACCATTTGTTTCTTTATATTTCATTCCACGATTTGGCTACCGAGACCTTTCTGAACTCACGGGTTGTAAAGTACCCAAGGATTGTATATGATTTTTTTTTTTTTTTTTTTTTTTTTTTTTTGGGGGGGGGGGTTATCAAAAGTCGTCTGTGATTTTATGCGAACGAAGTGAATAGACACTGGGGAGTTGTTATGTGAAAATCGTTCTCCCTTGTATAGCTGTGTGTTGGCGTTACTGCCTTTTTATCAGGTTGAGACAACTATAACTTAGTTGGAGACACTGGGCGAAAGGTGATAATTCTCCTCAAAGGCTATAATTCTCCTTAAAAGGTGATAATGCTCCTTCTTCTAAACGCTAAATATGTCATTTTGTTTGGTCCGTCTCTTTTTCGTTTTTCTTGTTTCTTTTTTTTTGTTTTTTTGTTTAATAAACAAAAATAAAGCAAAGATACTTCTCCAGCTAAAAATACAAACAAACAAACAAACCCACAACCCATAGATACCCCCCCAAAAAAAAAAATAATAAAACAAGCAAAATACAGATAAACATAAGAAATAAACAAAACAAATAAACAAAACAAATAAAAAATAAAACAAAAAAATAGAGCAAAAACAAAAAAATAAAAAAAAATTAAACAACACTTCCAGCACCCTTTGAAAACACGCGTTTACAAATCACAGGAAGACACTCTCAAGTTCACCCTCCCCCCCTTCTCCAATCCCCTTCCTTCTTCCCCCTCCCATCCCCTCCCCCCCCATCAAAAAAAAAAAAAAAAAAAAGACAGATGAATTCTCCAAGCTGTGTATACTTTGAAAGTCTATTATAATATGTTACAGTGACTGTGTAAGCTGATAAATTGTCTCTTGCGCTAGGAAACTTTCATCGGTTCCGTCTGAGTGGGAAGTAGCTGTGGCTCTGTCTTGCTGTGAAGGGTTGGGAAGATTTCGTGAAAATACCGCGTGTGTGTCGAGGGGAGGGGGGGGGGTAAGGAGGGTAGGGGGGGGTAGGAAGGTAGGTGGGGTAATGGGGATAGGAAGTAGGGGGGTAATGGGAATAGGGGGTAGGGGGGTAATGGGAATAGGGGGTAGGGGGGTAATTGGGATAGGAGGTAGGGGGGTAATTGGGATAGGAGGTAGGGGGGTAATGGGGTGGGATAGGGGGTAGGGGGTGGGGTGTGGGGACTGGTCTGTTGGGGAGGGAGGAAGGGGGGTAAGTGGGAGTGTTTGTGTTTGTGTTTGTGTGTGTGTGTGGGGGGGGGGAAGTGGGGAGGTTGTGAGTAAGGTAGGGAGGGGGGGGGTTAAGAGTGGGAGAGAGAGGGTGTGAGGTAGGATAGGAGTGAGAGGGTGGGGCGAGGGGGGAAGTTGTGGGTGTGGAGGGGTGGGAGTGGGTGAGGGCGTGGGAGATTATGGGATTGTGAGAGTTTGGGTGGGGGGGGGGTGGAGTGGGAAGGGGGGGGGGGTAGGTAGGTTGAGGTAGGCTGCGTGGGATTGTGGGATTATGGGAGTGTTGGGGAGGGAGGAGGGGAGGGGGGTTGTGTGGAGGTGGAGGTGTGTATATGTGATTGTATGATGGGGAATTGTGGGATTATGATTTTGTGTATGATTGTGTGTGTGATTGTGATTGTGTGTGTGTGTGTGTGTGTATGTGTGTGTGTGTGTGTGTGTGTGTGTGTGTGTGTGTGTGTGTGTGTGTGTGTGTGTGTGTGTGTGTGTGTGTGTGTGTGTGTGTGTGTGTGTGTGTGTGTGTGTGTGTGTGTGATTTGGGTTTGTTTGTTGGTGCGTGCGGACAATAATGATGGTAATAACTGATATGACAACAGTAA